>CAEGAE010069263.1:0-58450 GCA_903067095.1 Girardinus metallicus | reverse complement strand
ACATTCATTAAATTCATAAATGATTATGTTTCATAAACAACTCTAAACAGGTGGGTTTTTAGTCGAGATTTAAAGGCACTCAATCAATCTTATCAAACATCTAATCATTAATTTTGTTGTACTGCAGGACAGGTTTTGTGCCACCTTAATAAATGAATAACCATCAATAGCATTTAAAAATAATAACAATAATAAATAATAATAATAATAATAAAAATTAAGGCACTGCTTACTGATATTGCACATAAAATGGCACCCAATTTGTCAGAGTAGGAAAATATCTCATTTTAGCGCTCCATCTGGAGCACATACAACATGCTCTGCCCAGCCGCTTGTGACACATTTTTTTGGCACAAAGCAAAGTGTTGGCAGGCTACTTTGACCAGACTGTCTGTCGATTGCCATAAGGATGCGACTCTCCTCGGATTAATTGGCCCAGAACACTTGTTAGATGCAGAGTTTGTCCTGTTCCTAATTGGAAAGCCACGTCGCAGCGTTAACCTTTTGTTAGCTCATTTAAAGCCTGCAGCCAAGCAGGACTGTTCGTAATGTTGCCACGTCGGCACAATGCGAGTTTGAAATGCTGTGCATTTACTTTGTTCTAGTTTTTCTCTTTGTCATATGGGTTGCCATGGCAGCAAAAGATAACGTGCAAACACAATTTTATGGTCAAACGTATTGTGATCACAACCCTTTTTTTTAAAGCAGTTTTCCAGTAAGGAGGCCACACAGAGAGGCTGATGCTTTGTTTGATAAGCACGCCATAGTCAAAGCAAGACTTTGTGTAGTTGGCGCTCTGTCTCACTTTTACACCTCTCTCATCTTGCGCTATTGTTGGTGAGGATTGACTGACACACTATTATCCCGGCATGAGTCCACATGCAAAATAAGGCTGGAGGGATCCTTCACTGTGAGGCCCGCAGGCCTAGAGAATGACTTCAAACTATCCACTAACACCCTCTTTCGTGTTCCTACCTTATTGTTTGTCCTCAATGAGGTGATGTACAGAAACAGAATATTGTCGCCAACCCTGATAACTGGTAAGGATGTGTTTGTAAATCTACCGTAATGTTAGGAAATCACAGTTTTTTGGTTTAAATAGTTGTTGACACCCTGGCATTCCTTTCATTTGTGTAGCCAGAACAGGGCTAAGTAGTCACCTTTTCATAACGCTTAATGCTCTGGATGAACATTAACTTTTATACATTAAACAGGATAACAACCAGCAAACCACATGCTTTATCTTTTAAGGATTAGTAGAGTGAATAACATGGATATGATGGGATACGCTAGTATATTTAATTATTTTGTCGACTCCGTAGCTACTTATGAAGAAGGTATGAGTCAAGTACAAGTTTCTCAAACATAATCATTGAAATAATGTTGGTTGTCTCATTTTTTTCCCTTTTCTGGAGAAATACAGACAAATATCTGCCCCTTTGTTGCAGGACAAGCGGGAATCTTGCAGCCACGCAATTGCAATATCATTAAAGTTAAAATGGAATTAAATTTATTGTAAACTGGTGTTTTTATAAGCTTTTTCGTCTGCTCAGAGCACATTTTTTATGTTTCTGACAATTTTTAAGGTGCAGTTGTTGCAGAGTGTGGTCAGGGATGGAAGACTTTCCCATCGTGAAATGACGTAGATGAGTGTTCGACTTTAATTGGGACGGGTTTTCCAACATTTTCCAATCCCACCATCGCCAACTCTCATGATGTCTGTATTTTAAAAGGACAGCTCCGATATACAAGAGGCAGTGTTATCAAGTAATGAGCCAATTTGCTCCCAGGAGGGAAAAGGAAGAGTTTGGAGGGAAAAAATGACGCCATGGACACAGCTAAAACAAAATCCACATGTTTACGCATGTGATGGTGGAATAGAAATATTTATTGGTTTTTAAGAAAGCTTGAGGATCCTAAGACTCTTATCTTGCACGATGGCAAAATAAATGCAGGTCTTGTCCAAGACTAATTGCCAGTGGCTGACAGATGTAGGCTTTTTTGTCACGCTGTATTTAAATTTAAGGGGAAACAGCAATTCCAGATTCATGTCAGTTCTTAGACACTCCTTACAATCTTAAAAAAAAAGTTAAGACCAAATTTATAAAACTGATTCAGCTACATTTTTATGGAGTCTTAAAAGTGCCAACAAGTGTGCCACTGGTAATTTTCTTTTGACAATTATTCAGTTACACTGTTTTTTTTTTTCTTAACAGAAAAAAATTCCTCAAATTAAAATGTGAATTACTTCAAAATGCTTCAGTATGTGATTATGCTGTTAGGAAATTATTTTCAGACTTCTTTACCCAGGGTGCCAACAGTACTTTCTTTCCTGTCTGCAGCTATCTGGGCTGTTCATCTCGAATATTAAAGCCCTGTAGTCAGAGCACACAAAAGAAATCCTGCAAATGTGCATCATAACCAGCAGGGAGCTGAATTTACCTCTTTCAATGCCAGACTGTAATTTTATGTTGGCACACTCACACACACAGTTTTCACAAGAATGTTGGGGAAATGTTTGATCTTTCCATGAACACCGAGCAAGATGCTTATTAAAGCAGGAGGTGGAATTTTTCTCCCATCTGATTTATATCAGGTGCAAGTCCAAAGATGGGTAATTTGTCTGATAGGAGCGTTTTTATTATAGAGTTCAGGCTGCAGCAGAAATGATAGGTCTCCTTTTAAAGCAGCCTGGAGTTTGCCCCTTTCTTTTGTCTTCTGCTGATTATTCTGGAACGCTTTACTTTAGACTCGCCTCCTGCAGGGGTTGCGTCTCGAAAATATAGCAACCCACGACAAAGGAAAAATGTTGAGATTCACCAGTGAGCCACAGTCAACACTCGTGGTTTTTTTAAACAGCAGAATATGCTTTACCGTTCACTGTCTGTGATATCACTAAAACAGGACATCATGACTGTGTGTGTTTTCTTATTTAAAGTGAAATACTACAACAACTGGTTCATTTAATTTTAAACATGTTTTAATGGAGAAAGCTGCTCATAATTTCTGGCACAAGGCAAATGTTCATTTAAAACAACTGAAATTTAAATACACAAAGGGTTGAAAAATTATTGTTGTTTTATAACGGAAAAAATGTTGTCAAGACACGGAGGAACATATTAAATGGAACAGCTTGGCTGCTTGTTTGACATACTGATTTAGGTCTTAAGATTTTTTTTAGTAACCATCTGTATCTAAAAAATGCATTTGTATCTCATTTTGTTTTGTGCTACGTATCTCATGTGAGAATCGCATAGACTTTAAAATCATAAAAATATGAATACTAATTTTCCTGATTACTTTCTTTGGTAAAATTAATTTTACCAAAAAGTTTTGTAAATTGTTGTTTTCTTTATTGACACCGTGTCAGTTGCAAAATTATTGAAGAAGATCAAGACAAATCTCTGTGCGTAAACATAAGGATAAAAACACTTCCTGACCTTTAGGTCTACTGTGAAGGTAGAGGTCAAGGTCAAAGGCCAAATTCCATCAGTATTTTGTGTGGGTTTTCTGTAAAATAAGAGAAATCAGATGAAAAATTGACTTTGATTGATAAATGAAAAAAAAAAAAACATTTCTTTTAAAACTAGCTGTAGTGTCTAATATGGGTGCCGAATCTGTTGCATGTTTTTGAGAACCAAGTGGGTTCAAGGATAAACAACGCTCAAAGTAAAAAGAAAAACAAATCTAAAGCAATATTTTCATATATTGTCTAAATATGCTCATCTAGGAACTTTCATGTCTTATTCCATCCAGAATGACTGCTGAAGATACCACTTTAAGTCAATATGCCACTGACCTTCAACAGTAAATGCCCACATTGCTTTTGTAATAAATTAAAACCGATCGGAAGATCATGGTTTCGACTAATTTAGTGCATTGTGTGAGTTTAGCTTCAGGGGGAAATGACTGAGGTCGAAGAATGCAGAGTCCGCCCAAGAATGCTAATAGGTCATAACAATAAAGTCTGTTTTTGGATAGATCTGATATAAAAAAAAAAAGGCCACAGTGCTGCTTGACCTCTGATGTACTCGGCCCAAACTTGGCAGCTCCAGACAGTAAGAGGACTTTAATAAGAATGATCTGACATGAGTATAAATACTTTCCATGGGTAATTGACCCCTTTCTTGGACACACGCAATCCAACATCAAAAGGATATATCCTCTAGGCTCCACGAGCCACTGATTAAACACATTTCAGAAGAATTTCCCTTCCACTTCCTGGATAGATCTGGCATCACCGTGTAAGATGTGTCTCATTAAGTTGTAAAATGAATTTCTAAGTCCAGCGTGCAGTGTGTGCGAGAGTACAGCGTGCTTGTGTGTCACTTTATGTTTCTAACTCTGTGGAGGACATAGGAAGAGATACCACTTCAAACAGCAGTTTTTCTTAAGAAACACCGAGACTTAGACGAAGCAGCAGGGGAAAATAGAGCATCGTCTTACCAGCTTACTGCCTAATCCCCGCTGGCCGCAATTGAAATTTCAGTCGTGTAAAACAGCAGAATCGGAGCAGGACCTGACAAAAGATGACATTGGTTTGTAAGTTTTGGGTGATGATGCTGCGGGGGGAACCCCATTATGAAGCTGTCACACAGCATTAGGCCAAACTTCAAACACTTTCATGTCTGAATTACCATTCACCCTTTGGAGATAATACATATTTGCCTTTGCTAATCCTTTTCTCTATTGATTTTTTTTCCCCCCTTCTTTTAATAACTTCTTGCAAGCGAGCAGATTTTACTTACAAGAATGCTGACACGTGGGAGGCTGGAACAACAGGACGGGCTTAAGGCAGATGAGCCGCTTACTGTACTTGTCCACATGCATACGGCATCTCTTTTGACATCTTTATTGATTCCAAAGATGATATGTGTAAAACGTTGTTATATAAAAGAAAACACGAATGCTCTCCTGAAAGAGTTAAGTATCCAAAAATCACTCCACTCAACCATAAGTAGGTCAAGTTTTTATAGTTTTGCCTGTGACAGTACGTCTGTTCCACTGCAGCCTATCGTTGTTTCAGTACTGTAGGTTATTTTAATGCGCATATGAAAATCAGAAAGAAACGTTGTAAATGTTTTTCTATGTGAACATTTTTTTTTCTTTTTAGCCCACGTATCCAAGCCAAAGAGTATCATTGTCGTCTCATGATTGTCTGGTTTAGGGTTGAAAGTAAGTCTTTAGTATTTGGTCTTAAACCTAACCGGTTTAAGCTAAGCTACAGCGTGATAACAAAACACCATACAGATTCCTTCCAAGATTATTCATATCACCTAAACTTTTCACATCGTTTTTGTTACAATAAAATTGGATTTGGATTTGGTAAGCAAATAGGAGACGTGTTAGTCTTCTGTTCTGCCTCCTGAGTACGCAGCATTACACGCCTGTATCCATACTGTTCAACATTGCACTCATAAAGATGTTAATCTGGTTTTCATAACGTGTAAAGACTCAGTGTATATTTAAAAGTTCTTACTACACTGATGTAAAAGCACGCAATTTTATGTTGTTGCTAAGCAAAGCCAGATGTTTGGAGTGAAACAACAAAGACTGCCAAGTTGCCCAGCCGGCCAGCCAGCCAGTGTTCGGTCGTCCTGTTTTATCACTGCCACATGAACCTGTAGGAGCACGCAAGGTTTAAACAAGGATGAATACCTCACTAATGTCTTCTTTTATGTATTAAACTGACATGGCGTATGTTCACATGCTGTTTTTTCCACTTCTTTTCACAAATAATGAAAAAAACCACTGTCTGATCCTGGAAACTTCTGTTTTTCCATGAACATTAATAAAAATATTCCACGTTGCACCTTTAAATATGCAATAAGTACTATTGAAAAGTTCATCCACCACCATGGATGGATGGTTGAAAAGTTACTGTGATATGTTAAACAAATCACATAAATCAATTACACACAGACTGGAATTTTCAAATCTTTATTTAGCTATGATTATTTAACATAATATTTGATTTCTTAGATTAGAACATTTTACATCAATTTGTTTTCATACAGATGTGGGTTGCAATGATGTCAATCTGATGTGTGGTTGGGTGCACTTGATGTTAAATTGACATAATTTGAGAAGCTGGTGAAGATCAGCCCATTTTATGTTGACATCCTGGGCCTTTTCTTTTTACTGACTGTTCAGAGCTAGATAGGCAACTATTTATGTTTTCAGCATTTCCCTACCAACATAGTTAAGTCTTTCTGAGATTCATATTGTGATTAGATGGAACTAGAAATTATAGCATAGCCATTGCAACTCTGTTTTCTTTGTCTAATTTTGGTATTTGACTCTTTTTTTTTTTCCTTATTCAGTGCATTCCTTAGTTTTAATATTCCTCATGTTTTTGTTCTATGTGTATTTAATTTGAGCTCTGAATTGCAGCCTGTAGTTGTGGCTACTCTTTGCGGATCTTAGTTCCTGTTTTATTTTGAAATTGGACAATGAGCTTTGATTTTAATTCATGTTGTGTTGTTGCTCCTGTTTTTGAACTTCTTTTGGTTTGAATCTTGATTACCTTTAATGTTAGGCCATGCCCTGTGTATGCATTGTGCCACGTTCTATTTTCTGTGTCTTTGTTTCCCCAGTTCCTTTTGCTATTTCTCCCATTTCCTTAATTACACTTCAGTTATTTGCCTTTTCTCACGGTCGCAGCCTGTTTCTAATCACTCACTTGCTCCTTGTGCAGTAAACACACTCCTCAGTATTTAAGTCTTTTAGTTTCAGTTTCAGCATAATCTTTGCTAGATTATGCTGTTGCTCCCAGTCTGGTTCCTTTATGATTTTAGTGTTTTCTATAAATCTTTGAGTTCAATAATTAAATCAACACTCGTCTACCTTGTTCCTGCTATAAAAAAAACAAGAACAAAGAAAAATATGAGGCATTTATCTTGGCAAAACAAAACTTTTATTCAACAAATGAGAGTTAAAAGAAATGATAAGTTACAGAAAAAATTACATCAATCATGCCCTAATTTCCTTTAGAGGAAAAATTGAGCTAGGAGTTCAGAAAATTAAGCAAGTTCAAAAAAAAAATCTTCACACCATATTACAACTGAAATCATGCAATGTAAACAGTCCCACGGTCTCTCCAAGAACATTTTATCGCTTTCTTTTTCACACAATACGTACATTTCTGTTTAATTTTCATTTTATTACTTCATAATAATAATAATAATAATAATAATACATTATTATTTCCCAGTGAACGTAATCACTCTACTAGCTTTCCTCACGTTTATTTCCTGTGCTGACTGAGGCCTTTAAACTCAGATGTTTTGTGCCTTGGCATTCTTTGTCCTTGGCTTCGGTACCGGAGACACTCGTTGTCCCTCGACAGCTGTGGACAGCTGTGGAGACTTACTGTCAGTCCCAACGTCCAACTTGGAGATATTCTGGTAACAGGCCCTTGATGAAGGCAGTGGACTTGGGGATGGATAACTCTCCACATTGTGTATGTTCTCATACTCTGTGACGGACTCCGCCTCTCGCTTGTGTACAGAAAGCTTCTTGAACGCCACTCTGTCACTGAGCTGCATGCTAGTTTTGGCGCGTCTGTATGAGAGGCATAAGACGACAATAATGACGAGCAAAAGAAAAATCAGACCTGCTCCTCCTGCAAGGACTCCCAGAACAGTTTTGGTTTTAAAGCAAAGCATTGGGGCTGTGCACGTCGGCCGAACGGTCTCACTGCGCTCCTCGCTCACTTTGTTTGCCACGCTGCAGGAAAAGTTGATGTCTTCTTTTATGTCACTCAGTGATATGCTGACAGTTTGTCTTGTTTCACTTGGTAAGATCTTTTTATCTTGCGTCCAGGAGAAAACCAGACCCTCGGGCTTGGAGACTTCACAGTTAAGCTTAACGACGTTGGTGCCGCAGCTATAACTGAGTCGAGGTTTTGGTACATTTTCCATCACACAGAGCTGACCAGTCCAGGTTTTAGCCAGGGTGCCGTTAGAATGCAGGGCGTCTGCTTGATAAGCTCCTGAACTTTGCAGCATTACACTCTTCAGCAGCAGAGACCCAGTTGTAGTGATGTCTTCTGGTTTCCCAGGTTTCACTCTATTTTGTACTCTCAAGAAAACAATGGTGGAGTTATGAGTCCATCTCAAAAAATCTGACTTTGTCAGTCTTTCATAATTAAAAGGCAGAGTCAAATTCTCCCCGACAGCAGCGTATATGTCACAAGTTCTGCTTTTTGCTTCTATGAAGCCGATGAATCCAAATAAAAGGACTTGACTGAACGCGACAGTAAAACACGCCATCTTCTGCATAAAACGGTGTCCGTTTTGGTATCCAGAGTCTTTTGAGTCAGGACGGTTTCCAAGATCTGGTCAGAACAATGTCTGATCCAAATGTCTTCTTGTTTTTGAAAGCTGAAATATATGTGTCACAGAAAAACACATCTCCACCACTAAAAGGGAAGTATATCTTAAGCAATAAGGAAATGGTTAGTCAACATGGCCTGTCAAAATCAGGTGACAGCAAAGATTTTCTGCTTAAATGCCAAATGTCTTTTTTTTCTTTTTTACCAGACATGACATCACTCAGTGAATTACTAAATTCACGAGAGTTTTGTTTAACCTTTTGTCCAGCCAAGTCAGTTACATATTTACTTTATGGTTTAGCAGAAATAAACTAATTTGCCTTTACATTTGAAATGATGTTGACAAAATGAAAATCTGGGCTTCCCATTAGTTAATTACTTCCACTTATGTGGTAGGATTTATAAAAGGTGTAAAACAATGTGCTCTGCAGCATGGGTGGCTAGAGTTAAATGCTCTGTAAATAAAAAAAAAACAACAACATAGAACATTTCTGGAAATTAACAGAGAAAGAGAAAGAAGCCAACAAGACATATTTAAGAAAAGTAATATACATACAGATCATGAAATTATTAAAATCGTACAAATCAATATCTGACGTTTGTAAGATGCCATTACTTGTATTATATTTCCTGATTATTGGTTTTGGCTATGCAAATAGTATAAATAATCTTCCATTTATGTTTTTTTTTTTATTTATTCATTAATGTCTGTTCTGATAAAATAAGTGACTAAAGATTAATTGTTACACATATGTGTTTACATTATTGACTTGAAAGAAGATAAACAAAATGAATGGAACTGTCTCTTGAGAAATGAGCTCTTTTACAAACATTTGGAAACTTGTATTTTACTGAAGATTTATTCATTGATAAAGGTTCCAGCTTTCTAATCTTTTTTATTTCAGTGACTGATTTGCATTTTGTTCAGATATGATCGTGATTTATCCTATGGAAATTTACAGTTTGACTTTTATAGCCCCCGCATCCTTCACAATGTGGAACATTTCCGTTGAGTCCTTGCAGCGTTTTCCTGTAAACTGTAGTCACTGCTGAGCGAGCTTCCAAAAACTCCTCCATAACTTGTGCTATCTCCAACCCCTCCAAGTTTCACCCTCTTGGCTCGAGCTCCACCAGAGCGAGTTCATTTCGCACCCCCTCAAACTATAATTCCGCGCAATTAGCAGTGATTCACACTCTTTCTGTAACGCTCAGCACCATCGTCAAAGCATGACGAACACCTGTTTCTTCATGCTTCCCCATCATTACACGTTTTCCCTCCCTGAAGGGATGGATTGATTGAGGTGTCAGCCTCTCGAAGAAGGGAGGGAGAGCGCTGAATGTAATGAATTCCTGCTTAGCACTGTTGTAAACATTTTATGTAAAAAAAAAAAAAAAAAAAAAATCCCTTCTCGACCTAGTTAAAAATAACATGGAAAAAAGTCAAGCAAAGATAACGAGTAAAAGAATGTAGGAATGAGGCTTGTTTAAAACTCTACTTTTTCTTTTTCACTATCCATATTGTTTGTACTTTGTAAGTAACTGCAAACAATGCACCCAGTAGAGCATCAGTATACCTTTAAATACTTCCCAGCTCTACACCCTACATGACTGTGAACACGCCTAAAACCCAGAAGTCACCAATTTGACCCCATAGCATGTGTTTTCCTTCAAATTCTTTTGTCTCTGGAGCAGAGCCAGGTCCATGAAAACGTATTATTGTCCTAATACGTACAGACTGCTCAGCGCTGAAATAAATCTAGGACATTTTATTTGGAATGTTAATGGAAGCACTCAGTGAAAGTTAAATCTTACTTCCTGCATCCTGTTGCACTGGAAATATTTCTCCACGGCTGGACAAATCTGGTGTTTACATCGCGGTTCTCTGACACGAAAGGCGATTTACATAATCAAGAAGAAATATAGTGATCGATAACTTTTCCCCGACAGAGTCGCAAACTATCAAGCTTCCACCAAGCAGTGTAATTTGTTGAACAAAACGTTTTAGTGGACTAGAAGATAAACAGCTGTAAAAGAAAGTCTGTCCGAAAGCCGCTGACTTCTGCTTTCCCGGGCGACGTCTCGAGCGTGGCAGTGTTACCTCATAGTGTCACAAGAATGTGGTTGCATGCTGACAGTCCACTGATGACATTGTGGCCTTATGTGAACTTCGACCTTTTCCAAGCTCAGTTTTCATTAATTTTATCTTTTGATTTTGAATGATTTTGAATAGCTGCTCAGACTGTGACGATGTAGTCATTACAAAAGTAAATAGATTCCATTCTGTCCAAATAATTTCACACAAATACAAGCCAGTGTACTTAAAAGATCAAATCCTTTTGTAAATCTTTAACCTTACCTCTTTACTGGCTACACAGAAACATCTAAAAAGGTTAATTGGCTGGCTATCATTTTGTCCCTGAAGCTCTGAGGCAGGGAGTCCGTCTGGTTAGCTGATGTTTAATTCAGGGGCCCAGATGGGGCCCCACCATCCCGGCTGTGAGATCTTCAACTCTCTCTCGCTCTCTCACCAGAGTGGCTGGGGCTCTGGACGGCCCCAGGGGATGAGTGGATCTGGATGGTCCCTTCCGCACACCAAAGACAATGTAACCCGATGGTAGTTTTGTAGTTGGTAATAAGTTTCTTTGAGAATCTCATAAGATCTGTTTCAGATTAGCTGGAAAATATGTTTCCAGTATTTGTGAGTGTTAGGGACAACAGTTAGTCACGGATAAATAAAAACACCTGTAGCTACATATTGAGTAGTTAAAACACAAAATATACCTTAATTTGCATTAATACAAAGGAGAAAACCATCTTAGCAGAATCTAATATCTACAGTCTTCCATCTGCTCTTGGGAAACAGCCAATCCGTGGCAAGGAAAATAAATGGCACTTACTGTCATTGCTGACTTGTAGGATCCAAACATCCATTAAACAGGACATATCTGACAACATAAAGTAGGCAAAAAGTAATCTTCTATAAAGGCAAAAACAGAAGAAATCCTGAAAGGGCCAAATACTTTTTCACAGCACTGTTAATCAATAAATCATTTACAATCATTTAAAAAACAACCTTGAAAATACAACCACTGCGAAAAAAGAAAAAAAGAAATGGGCCACTTTTTGAAACTTCTGCAGTCCCTTCTGATTCAAAAAGAGTGTACGTGTGCTTAATTAAAGGAAATATATTTATATAAAGGTTACAGGTTCAGGCACAGAGCACAGGCTTTCACAATGAGAGTATTACCATAGTAATCTTATCATGCAACAGTGTGTTCACAACATAATCATGTTAGCTCCATCATTTCCATAATGCTGCATAATCCCCCCACACAAGTCTAGCCTATTAACCTTGTGAAATTTGTTTAGGTTATGCAAGAGTACTGATATTAATTAATACAAATGTTTTTGCTTCTCTTTGGCATAAAACAGCAGGATTAAACTACACTTTTTTTTCCCAGGTTAGTGATATAATCTTTTGAATCCCTGTTTGCCTTAATAACACCAGTATAATGCAAAGCAAGGCTAAGGGTTAACCTTCTGGTATGTTCTCATTCTGCTCTTCTTTAATCAAAGGTAATTATAGTAGGATAGGTTTACAAATGTACCAGTTGAACACACACTATGAAAAGTCTTCTTAGTTTTAGAGTTATGTTTACAGCCATTATTTAAAGAAACAATTTGTGCTGCTTATGCACAAATTCTAGGCTAGATAGGTTAGGTTACACATTATTTCTGTTGGCATGGATAGCTTTTGCCAAATAATCATTTAAAAAATGACTTTGAATTTGCCCGAACACAACTGGCTTCTGTTTTTTTTTCGTCTGTCAGCCCAACATTGACAATTACTTGCGGTGCCTGTGATTAAAAAACATGTTCTTAAAGCTGAAACGGAAAAAAAACACCCCCACGCACACACACCCGCACACACACATCCTTATAATCTACAACTTTGTATTGACTTCCAGTCATTTTACTACTTTTAGTTATGACTAGCCGCAGTCATTGGAGTGATTCATAATACTAACCTTAACCAAAACTTAATTCACACCAACTCGCTAAACCTAACTAGTAAGTGAGCACCAGGAAAATGTTCTCCCAACTGTAAAATGACCCACTTTTTTGGTTGAAAGCATTTCCATGTTTGCAAGTACACACAATTTCAAAAATTCTATCCCTCAGAAATCTAAACATATCATTTTTATGATTGCTTTTACCCTTTGCCACTGCTTCATAACTTTGAGATGACATTAAGAGTTCTTGAAAAGCTTTCACAAATCACATTCTTTTATAAGCAACAGTCACTACCACTACTTCCCCGACACGGTGTACGGACAAAACCCAGGCCTTTCTCTTTTGACTGGGTTCAAGAGATCACAGTTTATATTTCCTCTTGCATTACACCACGCTCTAAATTGTCTGGTTTTCAGGTTGCTGGCTGGCGGGTGGAAGGAGTGCCTGTTCTGGGCTTCAAACACAATATAAGCTGCTCCTTATCATCGCTGACCGCTCCAGAGCCGCCACTGAGGAGGAAGCCACTTATATCATCTTTGTTTTGCTAGGGCCCAGCTGTTTTCGCTCACTCGGCCTGAGCGTCTATCTGCCGATTCTGGCGATCTTTGATGTGCGGCGGGGAGGCGCTGACCCCAAACCCTACCAATCGGCCTGCCGGAGTTCAAGTTTAAACAGTTGAGTGGGATTGTTTTTGTTTCCCCGGGTATCTGCTCTCTGTACGTGCCCCTCGCAGGCTGTTTATAACGAGGGGGAGGAGGTTTTAAGTGAGATGTTCTGCGGCTGACCATACGCTTTGGACATGAGCAGCACTTCTTTAAGTTAATGTACTTACGTTCCGTTAGATCCAATTACGCCGAGGTCTAAACCCAAACTCTCCTTTGGCAATTACTGTTAATGCAAACAAGATTTTTAGAACCTTCAAAGCCAAACCGTAAACTAATGTAAAATAGAAACGTGGAGCAGCTGGGAACAATGAGAAAACACTTTTTTGCCGAGTTATTTGCCTAAAGAATATCCTGTTTGCTTTTTTCTTTTAAGACTAATGACCATTTAACCCTCCACAGATGGCTTATAGCACACTATTTTTAACTTAATAATGAAACCCATTAGGGATAGAACACAATTTCTTTTCGTTTACCCGCCTTGCCATTTTTAATACAGAAGACGATCAGCGAAGCAGCAAAGCTGTGGGGACTTAACAGACGCGGGAGGAGACGTAAATAGTCCCGGGCCAGAAGTAAAAAATAGCAGGTTGATGAGATGCAATAAAAATTTATAACCAAATCATTCTGAAAAGTCTTGAGAAGACAGCATCCGCCGTATTTGTCCAGGCCCATTAACGTTAAGACTGCAGCATTGCCCGAATGCTTTTTCGCAGCATTTAGCTGTTGTTAGGTAGCTCTTGAAAAATTCTCAGACATATGAAACCATGCTGTAATTTGTTCAGTGTTCCAGTATTATTAGTAGTATTATTGCTATTATCATTATTATAAATGAGCTAGCTGCTGGAAATGACATACAAAACTTTGCTAAACTTGTAAGTAGGACAGCATTGGACCTAAATACTGCCTTCCTTTCCACGGAGAAAAGAAGTCTCTGATGGAACTGAAGGATCTACATGGTTAATACCTTACCAGAAACTACAACATGTATGTGGCAATACAATTTGACACATACTTTAAATTTTATCCTTTGACAAAGAGGAAGCCAAAGCATTGATTTCATCGCTGATGTAATGTGATCCATCACCTGGTTTTGGACAACAGTCCAGCTCCAACATTCTGGTTGAACTACAGCTGTCTTTATTTTTCATTTCACTTTCTTATTTTTTCCCATAACAACAATTTGACCTACTGAAAACAAAAGCATGTACCAATTTTTCTTTGTCCTTTCTTGGTAGTTCACCCCAATTCTGCTGACGTTTTTACGGTGACAGTAGTTGACTTATTGTTAAGGTTTTGTTTAGTTAAATTATGACACTTTTAAACAAAAATGCATTGGTAGAATATACAAGCCTCACAAAACCATAGATTTTTGGCAGGAGCCCTGAGCTACATCTGTACATCAAGCCTCTCATCAGTCTTCATTCCTCCCTCCGTCTTCCACCTGGCTCGGATTAGCTCACATGAAGACCGGATGCCATTTTCGCCACCTTCTTTGAGCAGCTTGGAGCCTTTTGATCTGGCGTAGAGTGTGAAAAAAAGATAAAGGGAAATGAAACCTACTCACACACCAGAGATAAAGACGTTGTTCATGTCTGTCAGTCGAATCTGATAAAGCAATAGGAAAGGCCTGTTAATCCGAGAGAGAGACTAGACATTTTTGTGTGGGTGTGGACACAAATGATCAAATCTGGACACATCTATTCGTGTACAAGAGATTCCTCAGAAACAGAGATAAGACACAAGGAAAGCAGCAATTGGGGAATATTTTTTTCTTATCCCGTTCTTTGAAGTGCTTGCTCAGCAGTGGCTGAATCAGTTTCTTCACTTTGAGGATAAAAATGACAAAATGTCTTCAGAGAGGAGCTTGGATCCAATAAAAATAACACTACTGTGCACTTTTCAGTGTTCCTGGATAGCCTAGAAAAATAAGACTTGAATGTTTCCAAGTCTGGAAAAGTATAGAAAAAAAAAATGTGATTTTGGAATATGCAAAAGTCTTTGTTCTCTCTTTATTGATTAAACAATCTATCCATCCTTACTTCTTTCTTTCTTTCTTGGCTTCCTGCCTTCTGTAAGTGTTTTCATGTTTCTTATTTGACATCTGAGTGTAGAACACATTCTTAGACATTTTGGCATGTATTGCTGTTTTTTTTTTTTTAAACTATCTGACATGAATTTATCATAACATTTTAAGCAAAATAGGTTAAACAGATTAACACTCGTCAAGGTTTAATCTTGAAAAGTCCTAAAGAGAAACATTTCAGAAACCTGCTTTCTGTCCATCTAAATAACCACTACTTCTCCTTTCTTTTGCTTATGAATAGCTATAATCTTACTGTTCTAAACTCTATATGTCCTCAAAATATGTATTCCTTCCAGGTCTTCCTTATACAAACACAGCAGGCCTTCAGTATCTCATCTATACAGACCAGATATTCATGCAGCAGAGCTTGACATCAAATGATTATTTTTAAAAAAAGGAGATGATTCCCGTCAATAAGAGGTTTGTCCTTGCTTTTTTTGTCTGCTGTCAGACACACCAGTTATTTAAGCGGCTTAATAACTGTGGGTATATGCGTCTCACGGTGTAGCCGTTTGTGGACACAGACAAGTCAGTACGATGCAGGTCAGTACGATGTGTTTTCGAGGATGTTGAAGATGATGAAAACAGCTCAACCATGCTGCACCCTTAGCAAAAAAAGTATTCTGAACCCTGAACTTTGTTTTGGTCAACGTAAAATGACATTCAGCTTTTATATATTAACAATCCAACAATACTCTAACATTATAATAACGTTACAATTGAGACTTGCATGGAAAGTTGTGAACATTACTTTTTAAAGTTATTATAGAGAGCCTGTCCTAGAGGCAGCACTAAAAGACACCAAAGAACATCTTGTTATGAGTTTTTTAATAGCATATATTAGCTTGTTAAGCAGTGAACAGTTTCTCAGCTCCTGGGCAGTTCACAGCTGTTTGAAAATCTAGAATACACTTTATGAAAATGTCATGACTAATGCGTGTTATGCCCATAAAAAGGATTAAGAAGAATAAAGATAGGAGATTTATAATTTTCATTGGTATGCTAATGGCAGACTACATTTTAAATTTGCATGTCTGCCAATAGAAAACACAAAGAATAATAAACAAATGTGACCTTCTTACAGAAAGACTGTTTTGGATAAATGATACTAGATTGACTGTTTGCAGTTAAACTAATTTAAACAAATAAGTTTTCTTAAATATGTTAATTTTTTCAGCTGCAACCTGGGTAGGTCAAGAGCAATTTTGATTTGGAACTCGCACAACATCAAGCAAACGCTTCCAAGTTCATGACTACAACACAAGTTGAAGCATAATCCAGGGAAAGCAGGAATTGAAGACGCTTTCAGCTTGCTGGGCCTGTGATAACATTTCCCTAATCTTTAAAATAACCTCTATGGCTTTAAAATTAGTCTATAGGGATTAGAGGTTAACTTTAGTTTTTCTTTAGAAGGTGAAAAGCAACTTAGATCTCTGAGTATTCAAAATGAAGAAGAAAAAGAAATGGCTGTGTGTGCTTCCAATTGCGCTATGAAGTAACATAATCCTTTGAATTAATTATGGCTGCAGGGGCTTAAAGTGGTAAAGTGCACCAAAGGGTGACATTTAATTATGTGGTTTTCAACAACAATGTAGATGGAAAAACACATAAACAGTGAACTATTGATAACAAGGTAGAGAGAGGGTTCCCAGAAAAGTTAAAGATGACTCTATTTTTTCTTCATGTACTGTTTACAGTTATAACCTGAGAACACAGAAACTAAACTAGATGTTGAATTGTTTTTTGTTTGTTTTTTTTGGTGTTTTTTTAGAGCAATATCCCCCCAATATCCTTCACTGTCACCGCAATGTATCTTTATAAACTGGAATTATAAGTCACACTTTTATCTGATAGTTATTCACATTTCCTGGGGCTAAGGTAAATGTAATCCAAGCATTAAAAATGTGGATACCATAGACTTGAAGAAAAACTGAAATGGAAGGAATGTGTTTGAGGTGTTACCTTAATAAATGTCCACAGACCTGTCTCTAATTAACTTAAACAATGTGATTAACCCATCAAAATGTCAAAAGGGTTTGATGTTAATGTTTGTAAGCATCTGAATTTAAACAAAATAAAAATTAAATGAGGCCAGTCATTATTTTTTGGCATTTTGCAAACTAACTAACTGAAAATCGTCAAGCAGTGAGAACAAAGTTTTCTGTCTTTTTAGACTTTGTCTGTGCATATCAGGTTTTAAATACATACTGAAAATAGTTTCAACATGTTAGTATAACATATACATTTTCTTCAATAAATTTCATGAGTAATTATTTAGTTGTCAATATCCATCCATCCATTTTCTGGAGAGTTGCTGTTGCCTTTCTCCAGTCTTCTTTCCTCCCTCCGTCTCCAACTTTCCGGGCGAGAGGCGGGGTACACCCTGGACAGGTCGCCAACAGGGCAACAAGGAAACACACACTCACACCTAGGGAGAATTTAGAGAGACCAATTAACCTGACAGTCATGTTTTTGGACTGTGGGAGAAAGCCGGAGTACCCGGAGAGAACCCACGCATGCACAGGGAGTACATGCAAACTCCATGCAGAAAGACCGGAAATCGAACCCAGGACCTTCTTGCTGCAAGGCAACAGTGCTGCCAACTGTGCAGCCCTATTTGTCAATATAACTTCTGGAATTGAATTACTCATTCAATGTATTTATTACATGTAATGAGATGCTGCACATTACTTAGAATTTAGCTAATATGGAATCCAGACCAAGTCCAAAACATTGTTGGGCAGAATAATTTAATCTGCTGCCATTTCTAACATCACCATGTTATAAAAGTTTCTGATAAAACTGAACTACTTCTCTTTGTATAGGTCCAAAGCTAATATGTCTCAGCACATTCATGGCCCTCTATATCCCAGTTTGCAGCGACATTATCCCTGCAGGAACCTGCTTTGACCTTAACTAAATAACCTTTGTTACCTTTGAAGTCAAAAGGGCAAAGAGAAGGGATGAGTCAAAGATCAGCCTTGTGGTTAACATCAAACCCAGGCAGTTCAGTGGAGACAGGCTTTTGGTTGATGTGATTAAAACTAAAAAAATGACTATGACACCTGGTAAAATCAAACCACTTTGTAAATTTTCTGTTAAACAATAATAAAAAGGACCTAGATAAGTCTTAAGTTCTTTTGGCTATTATCAGGTTGAGAGAAGGTGTGATGAATAAACTTGGTTGACAGATAAATGTAGATCATAACTGGAAGCTCAAGTTTTAAAGGCAAATTCTAACCAATTTATCTATTTTTGAAATCTTATATCATATGGTCATCAGCTTTTAATGGATAATGGAATCTAAATAACTGCGATAGAAAATCCATCTCTATGTACATAATTTTACTGGAATCCTGGTAAATCAGTAAGAGAAGACGAACGCAAGTAACTCCTAAAAAGATAGCATCGCATTTAAACTACATCTTGGCAGTTCTCCACGAACTCATTGCCCCCCCAGCTTTGGCCCACCCTGGACACTTCCTGTCGGGCCACTCCTCTCCAGTTTAGCTGTGGGGAATGCTGGATCTCTGCGGAGTCTGGCACAGTTGTACTTAGCGTCATGCAGCCTGGTTCAGTCTAAATGTGGTGGACGAGCAGAGGTGGGTTTGATGTTATCAAAGGTCCTGGTTGGTAATGGTTAAAGAACAGAGGAAGGGCCCTGCCTGGAACGTGGGCAGCTGCTCCCTGCCTAATGACTCTCTGTCGGCTGGTAATTGTTGCCTTGGCTTATGCTCAATCCTTTGTACATTCCAGCAGCCAGTAGTCATGATCAAAGTGGTCCTTAATTTAGGGATGCCTTAATCCTCTACATAATAAATGAGGCTTGATGATAAAAGATGCTTGGTTTCACAATGAATTAAAGTCCTCATCCAGAGCCTCCCCTTCTTTAGGAGATTTCTTATCATGTGCTTTTAGCCAGTCAGAAAGCTGAAGATTTCCTACTGAGTGATGGAGTCGCATCTGGATTTAAGCCACGTTGATGCTGCTGGCTGGCCAATCACGTTTTAATGTCAATGATGGATATTTAGGTGAGTGGGAAGACTTCTAATCTTTGCAAATAAAATGAGCAGAGGTATCCTTTCAACATCAACATGAAGAGATGGCATTGAGATTTCATCACATAATCCTAGGCTGACTTCTTTGTGTCTTGATAAATTACATTTAATTATTTAACAAATCTGGAAAAACAATGCGCATTGCTTCAAAACTACAGCACACGTAGTTTGATCACAAGATTGTAGTGCTAAAACATCTCCATCTATGTGCCAATGTTGCCCAAAAGTTGCAGCAACATAACGTAACTCAATCTAATGCTACTTTATGCAAACACTCAGTCTGCACTGATGAAAGACGATTGAAGAGTTTCCAACTGACGAAGCAATCTGCTCCCTGATCAAGTAATTCCTTTTTCAGCCACTTGGTGACAGTCACAGATTTACTGTAGTTCATAGAGTCAGTGATGCTAAGCTAAATCTAACACACCCCATCCTGATGCAGAATAATCCAGAATTTTGACATGATTGGTTGGAGCAAAAACAATTGGTTTTTGCTCCAACCAAAAACCAATTGTTTTTGGTTGGAGCAACCAAAAACAATTGGTTTTTGGTTGCTCCAAAAACCAATTGTGGCTGTTTGTTGGATTTTGTAAACATAATTTTTGATCATTACGATGATTAAACATTTCAATGTAAAGCTGCCAATCAAATTCAAGTAGGTATACCAAGAGAAAATGCTACAATAAACATGACTGTAGAGCTGCAGATACATATAGTCTGTATACACAGACGCCAACATGTTGACACTATGGCCCTATAGCAGTTGAGGCACCTGTTTTCACTTACACAACATACCAGATACCAGTCTGCATTTACTGGAGCCAATAAAAAGATAGAGCATACAACCGTATATGATGTCACCCAGCTTGCTTTAAGCACTTGGTCTTGTTAATAAAGAAAATTAATCATTTACCATTTATTTTTGTTTAAAGACACGCAGTTGTTTTTGAAATACAGCACAAAACATAAAGCAAATGTAAAAAAAATATGACTTCCAACTAAATCTAACAATGAAAAACAACTGCAAAATGTCATAGACAGCCATTACAGAAGTTTGTTTTAAAAATTGTTCCTGACTCATACCAGTGCAAATTAAGATTGACTGGTTTAGTTCTATTTGATTTTAAAGAAGTTTCTCATATCCAAGGTGTGACATACAAAACACGCTGGTAGCATATCATGGCTTCAACATTATATGCTTTCCTTGCATGTAGATAATAATAAAAAATTATTTTCTTCAACAGTGAAAACTTGGATAAAATAATGAAATAATGCGAGAAAATATTCTGGCCAAAATTGATTTATTGGGATCTTACCGCATTCACTAGGAAGAGAAGTAGCATCGCCACAAAGACAACGCCCCAAGAGTGAAGTTTAGAGCTGAGAACATGTTGACCTGGGCGTGTTTTTCAGCACAGCTACTGCCAGACGTTGTATAATCAAAGGACCAAAGGACATACAAATCTACAGAATTAAAACAGAAGGCTGATTATATAGGTAACAATATAGTCACAAACACAAAGTTAAGGAAACTCTTTCCGTTTCACAAAAAAAATAAAGCTCCTGGAATGTCCCAGTTGACGACTGGACATGAATGAAATACAAGAGAAGAACTGGAGATCAGAGTGGACAGAAGATGTCCTAAGAATGTGCTCAGAATCTAAATAAGATGCCAACTTTATTTCCCTCTAAATGTTGCCTCTGTTGTCATTTCTCCATAACAAAAGACAAATAAACAATGTTTTTGGCATACAAGTGTGTTTAAGAACTAATGACTTATTATCCCGCAGACGTCAGTTATGATCTTTCCCTTGGCAGCGACTTGAACTGACGAACAGCAGTAGCGGTGGCTGACTGGCGACTGAATATTTATGTGAAGTGTAACAAAGCAAACAAATGTCCTTTTGATGTTCTGCAGCGTCAGATGTGACATCTCTTTATTTATACTTTTGTTTACACAATTCTTGCTAAATTTTTGCAGTAAATTAATGCACATTCAGTTTGGTCACGGCCTCGCTCAGGGGTTAAGTGCATGCGCAAAGTCCAAATTGACAAGTCAAACAATCTGTCCCTTCGACAATAAGATAATTAAAACCGGCATGATCACCATCCAGTGATGTGGTCTTCGTGGAGTCACTGCAGCCAATAGGGACAGTGAAGGTTGTGTTTTGTTTGCAAACTTCTGATCGCCTATGTGACCGGAGAGCAGGGACCTCGCTTTGGTTCCTAACCCGAAGGTGTGCACATTAAATTTTGCTTGGCTAATCCCCGCTCCGCAGAGAATAGAGGCGGATTAAGACTTTAACCCCTTCGGAGAGAAAAGGGAAAGGGCCAGCTTCTCTCTGCAGGAGCTCCCTTCGGATTCATTGTCCAGTCACGAAAGCCAGCTGTCAATGTTTCTGGGATGACGAGATGAATGAGCAGCCCTTCAGCAGCACGTCTGCTCCCTCTATTTACCTCTTGCTGGGTAAATCACTTTAGGCCCGAACAAACCCACACAATAAAAGAAACGCATGAAACGACTCTGGAACTACAAGAACAACTCATTGTTTGTATATGATTTGGATATACAGCATTATGTTGTTTTCTTGGCTGTAACATTTGATAGGAACACTGTTAAAATAATAGAAACAAATGATTCTGGGATGGACAAGTAACCTCTATAGAGTGTACAATGACTGCTAAAGATAGCTACCAGCAACCCTCCCACAGCCCTGCAAGGAAAAGTGGGTATAGATAATGGATGGATGGATGGGTGTTACACAATGTCTTTGTTCACATAGCAAACTAAGTCAAAATGAAGAAGCAATGACTGAATTTTTAAGTAAATGCGTTCTGATGACAAAGAGATAAAATATGATGCAGCTTTGAGCTTGAATTAGAATGTAATCAAATGAGCGTCGGCTATATTCTCTCTTTGAAGCAAAAGTTTTGACAGCTTGCTGGTCTGATATCTCTTGGTGAGAATAACCATTGTGTAAACTCTACACTCCTATTTGCAGGCAGTGCAGATGCAACTATAACAAGCCCTTGAGGGTGTGTTGAAACTTTTCATTTCCCAAAGCCCTCAGAGAGCCTTTCAAACTGTCTGGCCTACAAGCGCCTATTGAAGACAATTGTATGTCTCTCCAAGCATGGATGTTCCTGCAGATTTACCCCATTGTTAGATCTTGGGGTATGTAGAGAGACTGTAATAAAGAAAACTACAGAAAACTAAGAGGGGAGCATCTTAGGTTGCTTGTAATGCTTGGGTTAGGATAGTCACATCTGCAGGAATCAAAATACATCCCAGCAATGTGCCAAGCTACCTGAGAAAACAAAAATGAATAGCTTTCTTTTCAAACAGGTACAAAGTAATGGTTCCTGTGACTCCCAGTACCACTGAGAAAATAAGAGAACTAGTGAGGTCAAACAGAAGCCGCACTGATGGAAGACTGTTAGTAGTTTTGCCCAAACATGCATGAATAACTTAACCTAATAAAATAAAAACTTCTGTTCATATGCAATTTATGAGATTACGAAGCATGGTGCATGTTAATTTACAACTTTATTTTAGTGGACAATTTAAACATCCAACGTAAAATGGGTCAAATATGACTTTCAATCGCACAAACCTTTGCTATCTGCATAAGTGGATGAATTTGTAACCTCAGCCCAATATCTTATCCAAGAATGGCATCATTCTTGAATCGGGTCCAATATCAATATTATATTGGATCATCCCCATCTATGATGATGATATTGGGATATTTATGATTGTCAGTTCTAGAAAACATCTTGAACCTAAGTAGAATCAGTCAGTTCTGCATGCATTGAATTCTGACATTAAGGACCTATTAACTATAAATCTTGGATAATTGCTGCAGTTTTCTGGCAGTTGAAAAAATTCAAATAATCACAGTGACTTGCCAGAACAAATTCAAGTAAATCTGAAATGAACTTGGCTGAGATAATGCAATCAACTTGGACCATTTCTGAAAGACAGAATATTTTTTTGACTGTAATTGTGTGTACTCTCAGCTTGATGCGTAGGTGGTCCGGTCTTCACACCTGCCTCTGACTACTAAGCCTGTGAGCCATACAGCTGCACCAAAGCAATGTCACTCACTTAACACCATGTCTTTACAGCATCTCTGAGACCAACATTCTCCCTGTGGGCTTACATGTTGTTGAATATGCTGAGTCTTCACTCACTGACTGCTCATAAGGCCCTCTATCATCAAGCTGAACCTCTGGGTTATAATACCTGGACTTCAGATCAATTAGCAAAAAACAAATGTGACCCATTAGGTAATCTGCCTCTTCCTATCCTCTATGTCTCTTGCTAAAGTCTTCTTAGAGCTACAACATTTTCTCTGCCACCTTAGGCCCCACATGGTCACTGACTTGCCAGTGAAATAGCAGAACATAAAAGCTATATACAAAGATGTCAAATAGAGTTACTGTGCTGTTATCTAAGACTGTTAAAGCTTCCACTGATGGAATAACTTAGTGACAATAGTACACTGTCAAGGCATGTATTTGCCAGGAAGACATGTCTACTTCTTCTAGTTGAGTCAACCTTTGCTAAGTGGAATAAATGACAGGGATGGATTAGGGTAGGGAGAAAAGCTTAGCACCAGCTGTTTTCTTGCAGTTTACAACAAATCTCTGAGCTCTGTGGATGACATTTGCTCATGCTGACCCGAACGTCAGACCCGCTGTCAACGGCTCTCAGGAATGAACAGGTTTACCTCGATCGCGTGACGTCTCTGAAAGGTCAACATCATCTACTTTTCCCGGATTTCTGTGATTCAGAAACATGTTGCCTCAAGGTTAAAGGAAGTTAGCGTTCCATTTTTAAAGAAGAAGTTGCATCTTTAGTAAAGAATTCACTCTGTATGATGCCAAGACTTTTACTCCTGCTACAGATTAGTTTTAATGTCCTGGAACATGCCTTAGGGCATGTCACTGATACCTTCAGGATGGTTAACCATACGCTTCCCTTCCCCCAGATTCCTTTTCTGCCCACTGTTTCCAGTGCAAGTGCTCTCCATTTGTCTCGTAGGATCAAATGTCCTACCGACTGCTGTGTTGACTAGTGAGCCTCCTTATAAGGTCTGATCACAGACCACAGCCCTCAGAGAGCCTTACCAGCTCTTTCCTCTTATTTACAAAGACATTCGGTGCACAGAGGCATGGAAAATTCGCCCTATCAGCCTTTCTTCAAAAAGCCCTTGGAGTAATTTTATCATTGATCACTTCAAATGTGGCGCGACCCCGACAGCTCAGTCTTTGCTTTATTTCTTTATATGTCAAAGAAAATTAGTCTTTCTCTATGTCTCACAATTTAACGCACTAAAGTTTACCTGCCATCATTGCTATTTTTAGGGTACATCGGTGACAGTGTTGTCTTGAAAAAGTGTCCCTTACCTTTGATCTTTTTCAAAAATGTCATAAAAAATCCACAAACTTGAATGTGTTTTATTAAACTTGTGAGAGACCAACACAAAGTGACATGCTCTTGTGAAGTGGAAGGAACAGAATTATTCTTTAAAAAAATCCACAAAACATTATGTGCCTTTGATTGCAGCCGAGCTGAGTTCACCTTTATGATACTTAAGACTGCGTTATAAAGGATGTTAATGTTTAAATACATTAACATTCATCAGTTCAAACCATTCCATCATAGTTCTGGCCTTATGATAAGCCTTATTTTTATGCTGGAAAGAGAATTTTACTCCAGTCTTAAGTCTTCTGTAGTTCCCAACAGGTTTTAACCAGGATTTTCCTGTATTTAACTCCATCCATCATCCCATCAACAGTACCCTGCTTCGCTGCTGATACTGAAGAAAAGCATTCCCTCATCACAGCAGGACACCACAGTGTTGTGAGTCAAAAAGTTCAGATTCAAGTTCAGTCTCATCTGACCAAAGCATCTTCTTCCACATGTTTGTTCCTTACATGGGTTGTGACAAATACAAGTTCGCCTTCCAACTCTTTTGTCAAGGCCGTATATTTGGTGTCTATGATTAATAGTCACCAAATTGGTTGTATGGTTTGGAAACTTAAGTGTTCAGAAGAAAAACTGCTTAAATAAAATTGGTACTGAGGCAAGCAAGATAATTGGGAAAGCCCAAACTCCCCTTAACAACATTTTTATTTCTCACACCACTCAGAAAGCAAGGCTTATCCTACACTGCTCAGACCACACTCACTTTAAATCTGGAGTTTCAGCTTCTTCCCTGTTGGCAGACATTTAGGCTTCCTATGATTAAAAGCAACAGATGGAACAACTCATCCGTACCCACAGCAATCAGGTCCCTAAATTTGTGAGTCTTTTTATATATTTTTGAATTGGCGCTTGCGTGCTTTGTCTGTTTTTAATGTTGTCTTACGTATTTTATGTTGTTTTGTATGTTTGAAATGCCTGTCTGCTAAAATGTTTTCCCCCCTAAAGGACAATAAAGGCACTGAACTGAACTAGTTGTTTTGTCACAGATCTTCCTACCTGAGCAGTGCAACTCTGCAGGTCTTCCCAAGCGGCCTCTGGATTTAATGCCTTCCTTGCCCAGCCTGTCAATAAAGCCTGTCATCTTCAGATGACCGATTAAACAATGGACAGATTAAAGGGATAACAATATGCAATGCTCAAATTCATATTAGTAAGCTAGTTCAAAAATCACATTCCTTCCGCTTCTCAATAACTGTACTGCCTTTATAAAAACCCAATGATATGCATTGAAAATTGTAGTTGGAACATGAGAAAATGTGAAAAAAAATAAATGAATAAAAATGTTAGATTATGATTTTTGTTTTTTTTTTTTCCCCAAGTTGTGTCTGTGTCTCAGTAAATTGGTAATAAATTAAATTGTGAAGTGTGTCATTTGCATAAACACCAGTAGCATTCGAGATGTCCTAAATTTAGAAACATTAGAAGGATGGTGTCGCAACTCAAGCTAACATTTATTTTGCGAGCTGGCCCTGTTACCATGTGAAACAGAAGCATTTCCTGCACTAGAGGGCTGTTAACCTGAATCTAAAGGTTAATCTATATGTGGAAAAAAACTGCAATATGACTTTTTTTTTTCCTGCTTAGATTTGGACATCTGAGCGGTTGAGTCAACATATAGTTAGAGAGGGCCTTTATATGAACAGTACTTGCATTCACCCCTGCTGCCTCCCCCATGCCATTTAAAACACATTTTTCCTACATTTGGCAACATGGCACTGTAATATCAAATTCACTTAGAGAATTTTGTGAGTTAAATTTTAATAAAAAGGACACTAGTTAAGTTTCCTCTGTTTTCAATTACATGCTCTCTTGCTTTGTTTTCTTTTTCCTAAAACTTTTTTCCCATAACCTCTCAAGGTAGCTAACATGCTTTACGACTTCTTCAAGCTCTGTTTTATTGGTAAACCGCTTGTGGAACTTGTAGGAACAAGCTTGTGGGACTGTGCCACAGACACAGTTTATTAGACAAGGCTTTGCATTTTCATTAGCACGAGTTCCAGACCAAACCCAGCCAGCCAATTAAAAATAATGTATGGTTTTGTTATAATACATGCTAGCTCTCTAAACTAACACCTTCATTTAATACTTAGACTGAAACATACCGACCTGATTGGATGATATTGCTGCTATGCCAACAAGAGCAACATTATTGGACTCTAGTCCCTCTGCAGCCATAAACTGCATTTATTTGAATTTAAAGTTTATGCAATTTAAAAATATATACTTATATTTTGTATCAGATAAAACTTTTCAATGAGAATCTTTGAGCAATCTAGTTTTTTTCCTTTGGTCACATAAACACCATTTAGGGCACAGAACATGTAAGATCATCCTGAGTGATATTAAGTATGAAAACATAACAGTTTTAACTATAAGAGAGTCTGGATATTTACTTTACTGCCCCTACTCTCATACTATTTCACTGCCATGCAAAATCCACAATTTTAAAAAGAATATTTAAGGACTTCTGTTAAAGTTTTAGGCCATAGTTATTTTATTACCAGAGTTTACACAAGTAAAACTTCAATGTTGCAGGAAATACATAATTTAACTGTACGAAGCACTGAACTTTTAGCCAAGGATGGTCAAGGAAATTATAAAATATGGAATGAGAAAGAAATAGTTTGTATTTCTTACTATTTCTTGATGTAGCAGAGTTTACACCCTTCATCCCAATTCACACTCACTATACAAACACACATTGTAATCTACAAAAAAATCATTCATAGAATTAGTTACAAAATGGACTTATTATTTTCCAATTTAGAACCTTGGGAAACATAATTTTACATATATAATCCTACTCAGGAAAATAAGACAAAGTGACATAAGGTTTACTATGAATTCCTATTGCTGCAAGAAGAAATGGTAAAAAATTGACATTTCCTGCTGTGAAATTCAATGAACATTTCAGCAGAATAAACATCTTAATGAAATCACCTGAACAAATGAGCTAGTGTTACTTAGTATGAATGTTCATTCTTGGCTTTGTCTGTGCTGTGGAGATTTGAGTGCCGTTGTAAAGGTCCCAGACATGCAGGGATGCAGATAATAAGGGAGCAGAGCCAAACAGTGAATAATCAAATCTGTGTGCATGAGTTCAGATCAACAGTACCATCTGTCAGTCCATCAATCCTGCATCAGTGATGCCAGACAGTAACAATGTTACATCCCATACACATTAATAGTGGCATGAAGAGAGAGATGCAGCTTTATCACTAACCAAAACCAGGATATAATGCATGTTGTGTTCTGATTTTATTTCTTCAGTATATATGCAAAGAATCAAAAATGCATCCATTACAAGACCTATACACGCTGTGTCCCATTAGGGAGAACCCGCCTGCTTTGACTCGGAGGTTTATGATAGTGAATTTACAAGCCTCTCGTGAACATACCTCTGCAATGTTAATGTGAGGTAGAAAGGTTTTAGAAAATTCATACATGCTCCTTTAAATGTCTGTTTCCAAGTAAAGCCAGCCAGTTAGCGGGGCAGGGAGGCAGTAAGCAAGGCCCTGGGGCTGAGTGGGTAATTGCTGGCAAGTCAAATGGAATGTTTATTCTCCCCCCGGGTCGGGAGGCGTTACGACTACGCTGTTCAAAAATACAGGTCAAGATTCTGACAGGGTGCACTTTCTTGTTGTCATCACTATTTAAAAGATAATCATTCTAACTGTATAAAAGCCTTGACTATAAGTTACACACACCTTTTGGAAGACGCAAGTAGATGGCAATGCAAATGACTTAGTGGCCCAGCCATAGGCCACAGAGTCATTGCTAACAACATTCCAGTTTTAAAATAATAGGTTGTAAATTGTGTACCAAGAGATGGATGCAGGTAAACAGTCAGGCTATAAACAGCGTTGTTTGACAATTCCTCCCATTCTTTGTATAAACCTCACAAATCAGGTTGCAGAGTATGATCTTAAAGCATAACTGCAACTGCTGTGCAGGCTGTGGCCTAGCCTTGGGCTCTTGACCCCTTACTCTGTGGAGTTCATAGAGTGGTGAACCCTGAGTCTCCGAGGGCAGACCCTGCACAACTGACTGGGAACCGTCCAGACGCCCCGAAGGCCTAAAAGAGACATCAGGTCCCATGCCCCCTGTGAGTTAGAGGTGCCAAGACCCTATGGGAGTTTTAACCAGAAGCTTTTTTCTTTGTTTAGCACCTCCAAGATCTTTAAGGACCAAAACCATCATCCCTCTTGGTTCAGCCCAACTCAGAGTGTCTTTCCAACCTATTCAATCTGTGATACCACATGTGAAATGTTGCAGCGGTTTCTTGGTACACCTTGACACCCAAACACAAGCATGACTTGCCTAAGAAGGTACTGTGACTCATTGGTCATCAATATCTGCCCACTAGTCCAACTGCAATCTCCATAGTAACCAGGAGATGTTCACTGCTTTCAACATTGCGCCAAGCTTTAAGTCAGATATTCATCAGGATGGAGATTTTTCATTTTAATGTCTGTATGGAAGGATGTTAGCTGCCTGAACGGCTAGAGCGTTCAACTGTATTCAGAGTTGTTTCCTGCAGGTAAATCAAAAATGCTCTAATTCAGGCAACTTGCCCCAACAAGCCGTCCCCAGAGCAGTTGGCCATTCAGCTTCTCCGCCATTGAAGTGATACATTTTAAAAGCCCATCCTTACCTCCATTGAAAACATCAAAAAGCAGCATCTCAGTTCATGGAGCCAAGGATTAAAATAGCTTTCTTATCCCAAGAGAGACTGCTGCAAGCATGATTGTAACAATTTAAAACACAAAACAATTTTAGGTAATGGAGACAAAGGTATTCTTTTAATTATGCAGCTTGTACTAAATGCTCATTATTGCCATGTCTTTTTGTTCTCTATGCATATCTCAAAAAATATCCCAATTTCTCCACTTGACCACTGCATGTTTTCCAGATTTATACTTGCATCATTTCTTTGTCTTCTTGTCAATTATGCATGTCTCAATTATTGTACCTCCATTTTTCAGTTTATTTAATAAGGAATAATTTAACTCCATTAAGTTATTAAATCTAGCTTACATGGAATGTTTTTGAAAGTAATTCTTTTCCCCTAAAAGTTCAATTTTTATGATCAGAATATGGAGCAAAAGCTACTGGCATCTTGTTACCTTGAAAGCTTTAATCACAATATGTTAGGCAATCATCATCATGGCCCCCCTCAGTGATAATTCACTTTAGCTAGTTTAATCTTTTCCAGTCCTCAGAAAAGATGCTCACTGTGTTTTATAAATAAAGCATAATTCTCCAGTCACAAACAAAAGTCATCAGCCGTGGCTATCGAATGATTTGTGTGTTTGTGTGATGAAAGGTGTGTATCTGTGTATATCTTTAGGTCAGAGGAATGTGCGTCTGTGTGTTTCTCAGTAAGCCTGTTGCCCCTATCCACCCCGGTTCACACAGATGACCTCATACCAGAAAGATGCGCTGTGCTGACAGGAAGCTGAGATTCTTGCACCACACAGACAGCCCAGAGCCTGGCCAGCCTTTCACAACACCGCCTGTTCCACTTTCCTCTTGCTGATGGTGTGATTTGTGGATGTGTAGCCTAGTGTCCATTGTACTAGGAGCAGGTCATTCAAAACTCTGGCTAAAGTCTACCCCTACTGTCAACACAACCTGGCTAATTTTGAGAATCTTATATTGGAGATCTGAGAAGCTCTTAAACAATATCTTGACATAATTGTAAGACCTGGCTTTAGTGCATGTGGGCTGTTATAATTTTGCTGTTCTTCAACAATAAAGCCCTGCATAAACCCTGCATTTCTCTCTTGTGGTGCATCAATGGCCAATAAAAACAACCGCTTTATTCCCACAGTAAAAGTAGTAAAAGCTTCCTCTATGTATTAAAAAAAACCTCATCCTATCAGATCTTTTTTGGGATTACCAAACCCTATTTAACTATTTTGTGTGTGTTTGCGTGTGTGTGGAGCCAACTGTGACTCATAATTACATCAGATGCAGATAGTACGCAGAAAGCAGATACAGATGCAAAACTCGTCATCATATAGGCAGAAACGTTTTGAATAATCAAACTATTGAACAGTACAGCACAATTAAGCTGGGTCTTTCGAAACAAAATGTCCTCATCAGGAGAGGGACAATAATTTGTATAGTATGACAACAAATTGTATGTATATAATTGTGATTTTTTTTTTTTTGTGATAGAAAGAATCCAAAGTATTGAACAAAGTAATGTGAAGATGAAGGAAAAAGTACATGTGAAAAATCTGCAAATACCGAATTGCAAATAGATGGGGATCCGCTGTAAACTGCAATTTGTGATTGGCAGATGACAAAATGTGAGAAAGGGCGATAAAAACGCTTACAAGGCATGGCTAGTCCCATTTTTTATTTTCTAAAATAGCAACACTAAAGAAGAAACCATATCAACAAGATATTTACATTTACATTTCATTTACATGGTTGCTAATTGCAATGAACTCATGACACCAGTCACTGCAAGAGAGGCTTTCTTGAACATCTTTAGAATACATCATGGTAAATTCTATTTTAATGTGAACTGTGTGCACAGGTATGAGTCTGGATACCAATGACTGCACATATATTTACAAGGATCATCTGCAGAGACCATGTCTTACCAACGTTAGTGATCACCTAGTCCAAAAGTGTTTGGGCCAAAGTTTAATTTCAGTTTAAACATTCAATGTTTATTAAAGATACCATGTGATGTGCATGAACTCCCAAGATGCACTGCAACACGTTTGTGCTTTATTTCTAAAAAGGGAAGTATTGGTTTGTTTTGTAATAATTAATGCCACAATGTATCTATTATGTTATTAGAACCTGCTAGTGCAAATTTTTTTGATACATGTTTTGTATTTCATTGATTGAAAACAAGATTTTGGTTTTGACGATCTCATAAGAATGAAAGTTTTCCACCGCTAATGCTCCATTTTATGTTTTTGAACAACTTCTATCTTTCTTTGTACCAAAATAGATATCTTGTACCAAATGTACCCACTGAGACTGAAATATCATGAGTTCCATCCTTAGACGGTCTTAGATACAGCATCAAAAGTGTGGAAGGTGCTACACTACAGACTTCATCATCTTCTTTTTGGATGCTGTTAAGCAAACTCACTAATCCGTTTGTGTCTGTTAGAAAAGGGTCACGGAAATCCTTCATATGCACACTAAATCCACATTTACAGATCTCAGAAACAGGCAAGAGAGAAGGACAAGTTTAACGGCAGATTGTTCTGACAATGTGGTGCAGTTTGCTGAGGGCAGAAGTCAACTCTGATTCAGTCAACAGGGCAATGAAATGACACAACACGTCCGGCTCAAGTGTCTGCAGCTCTGCTGGCCTGACTCAGAATATCTCCCAGCGTGCAAAATTGTTTCCTGTTGGCTCCTGGGTCCAATCAAATGGCAGTTTGCATCAACACATAATGACAGCTTTTCCCTATTCTTGAGCAAAACCATGATATGTATATGTGCTAGCTTCAAAACTTTGACTGATTATGCATTAAAGTAGGAAAAAAAAAAGTGCTATGTCTTTGTGGTATGTCCAAAACAAAATAATAAATTAACAAGTTGTGGTAGAAAATGTCTCTATTTTTCACTTGGACTGCACTTGGATCAGGAATTTGGGTTCACTTCCTTGCCTTCTGTGTATGATGGTAATTACAGACCTTTATACTTCCTGAGTTACAGGGCCCGTCTGCAAGAGAAAACTCCTGCTCATTCATTTATATTCAGCAATGCTCTTCTGCTAATGGCTGATAAATGCACTGTAGATTTCCCTGATAAATGAGGGGCTAGGAAATGTGTTTATTAAAGCATCACCTACAGTTTGCCTGTGCGTCCAGAGTGCCAAAACCATTTAGTCCTGAGGGAGTAAAGCTTCGTATCTTCAGCGCTGTGCTGCATGACTGAAAAATGTTGGGTATCAAATGAACAGGCACAACCCAGGTGATGTGTGTAAAAGTAAATCCTAGCACTTTTTTCTTTTGCTGGAATGCAGAGTCTTGAGAAAACATTTTTTGCTCACCTAGCAAAGGTGGGGGGAATGAAAACAACATGGAATGAATGCAGGGCCTCAGAGCGGCCTGTCCAGCATGTGCTGACGAGAGCCAGAGACCGAACCCCTAATCCACAGTCCAGAACACAAAATTCTGCACACATGAGAAATAGTGTGTGCCCAGGCACAAACACTACAGAGAGCTGCTGATGCGGCTGAAAACTCCCCAAATTTTCTGTATCCAGCGAGGTAAAGTAACATGGTAAACGATAAAGGCTTCAAATTTCACGGAACAACGGTTTTACCTGAGTCAGTCATTACGGACTGGTGAACTGTTTATAATGTTTCATTCTTCATTTCAGCTTTTTGAGCCATTTCCCCCTGAAATTCCCTTCAGTAGAACTTAAGTGTATTTCTTATTTAACACTTAAGGGTTGAACACTTGTGTTTTACTTCTAGAGTCAACTGAGGCACACATAAAAATTGATGCACGATGAAGCCTTTTTTACATGATCAAAATGTGGACAGAAGTTTTTAAAGTTATTCCCAGAAATAACTGTCTTTGGAAAAGGCATTTTTCATTTCATTTACCTTTTTCAAAGAAACTGGGTTATTTTGTTAATATTGAGAATAACAAAAATATAAATGTATAAAAACTCCCAAGTCGGGCATTGTTCTGTTGGCTGGTATGCATGATAGTCAAGCCAGTCATGCTCCAATAACATGTCTTCGAAAAACAGTAACACCTTAGTCAATCTATTTGGTAAAAATAGATTTAGGTTGATGCAAGACCACGCTTGTGTAATGTTGAGACATGCAGTAAACTACATTTAGGTAATTTACTGATGATGTCTCATCAGTAAAGTGCATAAAAGTTATCTTGAGCCACACCCCCCAAAAAACAACAACCTTATCCTGACCATTCATCCAGGTACCACATGCCTCAGTAGGTAGGAGTACAGCCTTTGAGATGTCTCACAGGAAACTGAACAGTGGGTCTAAACATTATGAACATCTGCTGACAGTTTAGAGGTTTGGAGAGGGTTGCAGAAAGGTAATGATTGGATGATGACACACAAGGAACTGGAATATCTTTTCTTTCTCTAAGATGAAGTCATGAAGTCACTCCCTTTTCTCCTCTATGACCCCTACATGTTGCATTTCTTTGGAGCCAGTGCTTATTTGTTGAAAACTTCTGATCAAATGCCCAGATTCAAAGCACATTGACGTATAGAATGTTACAATCTTAGCCATGTGCCCATTTAATAAGCCTGCCTGGCCTTTGTGGACTTTTTTGTCAATATTTTTTACTTGCCAATAGCAGTTTGGCTGTCTGAGGAAAGCTTTATTGCTATGGTGTGTGACTGGCCAAAGTCCTCCAGGACCACAGGCCATAAAGAATCCTCTTTATTCATCAAGAAACACTGTCCTGTGGTACGAGCGAGAGCTGTGGCCAGACCCCGTCTTCCTCCCTTCAATTCCATGAACACATTTTTGATACATATGACATACTATTTGGTATGCAGGTTATGAAGAATTGAGGATGTGTGAATCAGAAGTGGGTGGTCCAACTTAATTGTAACACACGCTTTTTTTGTCAACAGTTAGAGCAGGCACATTTTTTGACCATATCATTTTATTTTTCCATAAGTGTTCATATATTTTATTGGGGATTTTTTTTTTTTTTTTTCGTGATAGACCAACACTACTATTGAAGTTGATGGAAAATTATGCATGGTTTTCAAAGGTTTGGGGCCAAAAACAGTGTCAACATTTACCCAAGTCAATACTTGACATGTCCACATTTTACTAAAATTGCAGCTGCAAACTTTACTCATCTTGAGGTGGAACTTTTTACCCACTCTATTTACATAAATAACTCCAGCTCAACCAGAATGAATGGAAAGCATCTGTAAACATCAATTTTCAAGTCTTTCCATGGATTCTCTGTTAGATTTAGGTCTGAATCTTCGTTGGTCCATTCCAACACACACACACTCTGACCTAAAGCATTCCTATCTGTGGTGCATATTTGGGGACATATTTATGCTTTAAGGTGAAGTGTAAAGTTCCTTCCCCCCTGCCCCCCACCCAACACTCTGACCAACTTCGTACCTTTATATTAAACATCAGTGCTTTACAGGTTAGATAAAGATTTCAACAGATTTTATATTTATATTTACAGGCATCATCATGAATGTTAAAAATACACTTTCTTGGCTGAAAAAGTTGCATTGTTTTTCTTCGGCTTCCCAATTAATCACTGCTTAGCGTTGGTCTACTACAAAAGTCCCAGTTAGATGCATAGATGTTTGTGGTTGCGATGTTACATCACGTGAAGAAGTTCAAGAGGCATGAGTATTTTCGCAGTGCGCTGGGCTCAACCGCGCCTCGTCTTCCCAGAGCGAAGTGGGGGTCACATGAGTGTGAACACAGGCGGACTCAGTCCATTTCAGTCACCGAGCGGCTCATTAAAGTCCTCTGTCCGGACACACAGGGAATTCCTCTCTTCTTAGTTCTGTTGTGACCTAAATCAAAGACCACACCTTTGAAAATGGAAACCTGAGCTTCGCAGAGTGCATGTAGGAAAGAATAATCCTCAAAGTGAAACCATATGACTGCCGCGTTTTTTTAGCTGCAAAACGTCTAGTGAGGGGGTGGAGGAGGCTGAGGGGGGTTGAAGGTGTTGGGCAAACCCAGAACTATTCTCAGTACACAGTCTTGTGAATGTTTATTATGGTCTCGCACATTTAGACTGACGGAGCATGGGTTATTTCTCTTTTGCAGCTCTAAATACTGTATGCTGAAACCTCACTGTGAGGAGAGATTGGATTCAGACAGTCTTCTACCCAGCCACAGGTTTCTGTGTTTACATAGTTTACAAATGCATTGAAAGATTCCTGTCAAACAGTGTTGAGGGGAAAAGCCACCATGTAAGTTCAGCTATTGCACAAGCACAGACTGTACTGCATGGTAGTATGGCAAATCAAAATATCTGCTCATAGTGTGTGAAGGTATGTCAGTGTTTAGCTGTCTGGGGAAAGGCTATGCTGGTAGTGTAACAGGATTATTAAGCAAACTACAGCCCGTTTAACTCTAATGTTTTATGAGGTATACCTATTTTTAATCCATAGTTTAAAAAGAAAAATCCAAATTGCAGTCCTCATCTCCTCCCACACTACAAACTTTCTAATTTATTACACAAAGGATGAGCTGATTACATTTCATTGGTTGTGTTTCTGTCATTGTGTTTTTTTCTGTTCTCTAATTTGAAGATTAACTTTCAGCTTGGGCCGACAGTCTGAAATGTACATACTCCCAAAAATTTCCCTGCTTAATTTTTTTCATTTTTTGGTTTGTCATAGAGAAGAGAGAACTGAGCCAAAAGGCAAAGCTTCCAATTTACCACTCGATGTACGTTCCTACCTCATCTACAGTAACAAGCTCTGGTGAGGAGGTCTGGGCACATTGCACCAGACCCAGAGACCCAGTAGAGGACCCAGGACGCTGGAGGGACTATGTTTCTCAACTGGGAAGACATTGGGATTCCCCCAGAGCAGCTGACCCATCCTGACAGGGGAGACGGAAGCCTGGGCCTCCCTAATTAGGCTGCTGACCCCGCTATCCGATCCTAAATATTCCAAAAGAACGAAAAAGAATAATAACAATGGATTGACCGTACAGTCAGTTAGCTTGGAAGGTTCCTGTCAGAGAGAAATGATGCTGGAGCAAGTAACAGCCGCAGTAATGCCTGAACATGTTTTGTGAAAGGTGAAGTAAATAAACTATTACTTTGCTGGAGATAAAGCGTTATAATTTAGCTCTCTTTGGCAAAAATAAATAATGGATTATCCTATGTGACAGCAAATTACAACTGTCCAGTCCAGATGTCTGTACAATTTAGCTATTTGGAAACTCCTTCCAAAACTGAGTGTGAGCAACCTGTGTGTTCCAGTTCTATAATGTGACTCTAAGGGGAATGAAACTTAAGATAACGCTAACAAAAACCAGCACATAACAAAAAAAAAAAAAAAAATAGAAGGAGAACAAGAAGATAACCAAAAACATAAAATCCAGGAACTGCAAAAAAACACAAACTGTGGCCCACCCACTGAAACAGTATATCTGGTCAAACATGTCTCTGTTATTGCACTCATGCATCACTGCATTTGGAGATGCTCCTATCTATACCTTACTGTGGCAGTCGCTCTTTCACAGTTCTTTTGTCATAACTCATCGGTGACATTCAATTTGTCAGTGTAATATACAGAGTCATTCAATAATGCCTGACTACAGATGTTGCACAGTCCCCAGCTGGGAATTGTCTTGTTCTCGCTGCTGCTTAAATTAAAAACAATCCAGAACCAGAGCTGGCTGAACTCATATCTTCTTGGCTGCATCTGTACAAACTCCCATATACACAGTATATACAGATATATTTTCATTAAGCCTCCCTCTTGGTTTGATTTGAAAGTAAATTTCTTCCATTAAGAAAGAAACCTTCAGTAACCACATTGTCATTTTGTAAATAAAAGCCTCTTTTTTCTTGTTCAACCTGCTTAAATTTTAACTATTGTGTATAGGTTTCCTTCCACTAAATGTCTATTTGATTTTTGTGCCAAATTCATCTTTTTGTTCTTGCTGAAAAGGCAAGGTTTGTGATGCAAAATGTGTGAAAAAGTCTGCTGCCACGTCTGTGCCCCCTCAGTCTGTAAAGTCATCTAAATGTCGGGTAAACACTTTCCCTCCAACTTCCAAACACATGCATGTGTTTTGTCTGAATTTTTAATTTTGATTGCCCATAATAATAAGTGGGAACATGTGCAAGCGCTGAAATGGACTGGTTGCAGAAATATCAGGGCTATCTGCATTTTACACCAACGTGCAGAAAGCATTTGTGATTTGAGCTTATATATCGACTTAAAATACTGTAAATCGCTAAAGAAAGCTTTGAATGTACAACATGATAATCTGATGACATAAAATTAACTCGTCAGTCTCTACTTGGGTACACCTGTTCAACTGCTTGATAATAAAAAGAAATGAACTAGCCAATCACATGGCTCTGTGCACTTTTAGACACCATTTAGTCTGTTTTCATTGAAAAAGTAGTTTATACAACTGATCTACACCGCACCATTCCTGAATGGAATGGGGCCCTATTCAGTAGTATGACCATAAGACAAAGGTACGGTCAGTTTTTATTGTTGCAGGGCATAAAAACGTCATCGTTTGCAACAACCACAACCCATACTAGTGCTTTGGGTGCTTTGGTTTAACCCCAAGTCTTTTTACAGAACAGGTTTCATGATGTTGTGGAATTGATGGGTGCTGGCTAAAACTTCTATCAATTCAATGTTTTACCAAAAACAACAACAAAAAAAACAGGGCCGTTAGTAAGAGGATAAATGGGATCAGTGCCTGTGTATGTCAAAAGCAGAATCCACATAATCTGCTACTCGTTCATCCCAATCCAATCATCAGGTTCAGTCCAACCACAAGCAGAGAGTGAATGTTGGTTAGACAGAGCCAAGGGTTCATCCACAGAATCCATCCTTCTGTGAAACAAAGCAAAGATTGCTATTCTATCCGTTATTCTACACTGCTTTAACGTTTAAATTTCCATTTGTTCAGAAACAATACTCCATATTCTGCGTTTCTTAGGATTTGTGGACTGACGACGGAGTGAGGGTTTGGACCGTTTTGAATTGTTTCAGCTGTGGTCTGTGTTCAACCCAATGGGTGCAAAACCTCAGAACAGTGAGCCAGCATAAATCTTTACAGAATGTCAGACTATGTTATGTTTCCGATTTCACTTTATGACACCATACGCTTGATATGCTTTGTATTTTTCAGAGAACTGATGCATACAGTGTATCTTGAAGGAGATTAGAGGAACTAAAGCGGTTTTACAGAAACATAACAATGAAAATACTACAACTTTTTATTTTTTATTTTTTGGTGATACTTTGCTTTTAAGCTACCAAGCAGTCTGTACTTTTTTTATGATGTGTGATGTGGTTGTTATCTTGGTATAAACAGTATATTCTTGTTTTTTTACACTCTGATACTTGTGGTTTCATTTGCAGATGTTTATACAGGAGACTACAGTGCAGTCATTAGAACGCCTGTCTGTAATACAGACACTGACACACTCGGCTCAAGCACAATCATCTATTGTGTATTTTTACTGCTGTGTGCTTTGTTCTCTCAGGCTCATCTGCACAGATGCTGTATTTTTTTTTTTCCCCTGCCAGCCAATGATAATATTGCTGACAGCTCCCGGTTTGGTACAGGAGCGAGTCAAAGCTCCATCCGCAGCATGAGAAAGAACGGTGAACAAACAAAGTCTACAAAGTGACTCACGTCTCTTCAACTTTCATTCATGACACCGCTTCAACCAACTCATCTGTGCTCATCTCATTCGCAGTGACATCTGTCTGGCACTTCGCTGAGTTGCCGCCATAATAACAGACTATAGCAAGGCTTATGTTTTTTTCTCAGACGCCAAACGGTAATGTTATCCAGGGCTTTTCTGCCCAGAGGGTGCTCATTAATCGAAGCTTGAGAGCAGATTTTATGTAAAGTGTTATATTACAAAATGCAATGCCATTTGTTCAAGTGTCAATTTTGTATATAGGTTAAAAGTTTTTTTCCTTATACTAGTTGGCTGAGCTTTGCTTTTCCTTCTGCAGGTGTTAGAGGGAGGCTTGGAAGCTTGAGAAAACCTTAATGAATTAGTCATTTTTAGTGACATTATAACACAAATCACTGGAGATGATTTGTCATGATAAAACAACCCGATGAAGCAAAGTATTTATGGACGATTGGAGGTTCTAGAGCATTCAAAGTGTTTTTAGACTTATATGACAAAGTTTCTCTACACATACTGTATTTTTTCCCCTTTTTAAGAAAGACAGATCTATAACTCAGTGGTACAGAGAAACCTGCAGAGTTCTTCCAGCAGATACACTAAGTGCTAATTTAAAAGGAAGTGGTGAAAGCTTCCAAGATTTATGGCAACCCCTGAAGAGCCCGCTGCCCAGCGATCTTCACACAATGACGTCCTCAAACAAAGAGTATATACTCAACTGGAAGACATGTTAACTTTTAATGACTGATCTGAAGTTTTTACCTTCATGTTTCTTGCAATTAGACATTTAATCATTTTTATTTTCTGCTTTGTGGCAGGTACAAATGCAATCAAAAGCTTTTGTAACTAGAAATGGTTATTTCCACTCATGTTTATGCCATGGGTGTCTGGTCAAAAGCTACTTGTTTTATACAGTAACGCAAAAGAGTTGAGGCACCCTATTAGTTATTCGGTTCTTTTTTATTTTGTCATGAAGTGGTCACATATTGATGTCTAATCACATTTTTGGTTATATATGGACAGAAAGTTGTTATTTCAACAAGATATTTCAACAAGAAAGTGTTTTTGAGCTTAAGACAAAGCTAAGAGATAGCTTCTGCTATCCACTTTATGTGAAACAACATTAGTGAAATGTTTTCTTTTTTCATTTAAAAGCTTCTGACATCAGTCTAAGAAAAGTTTCTCCAACTTTCTTAAATCTCCATCATGAGTTGCAAGGAGTTAATCATTGCTTCGGGAGGGAATCATCTGCTGAGAGGACAAGGTCTGTCCGACAGTCAACCAGAGCTCTTGGGTTGTGCTTCTGAGGTTTCACCCACTGCTAGTCAATCCTTTCACCTGACTCTCCGTCATTTAGTCCATTGTTTGTGAACAAATATTGAGTGTTGCAGCTTTAAAGCTCACAGCTTAGGTTTTTGAAAGAGATCAGGTAAAGTGCCTCTTTGTTTACTTCGAGTGAAGCGCTTCTTTATTTTACTCAAGTGGTTGGGTTTGCTCAGGATTAGGGTGACTAAACACAGCGTTTCCCTGTAATCTAGTTTTAAAAAAAAAAAGGTGATGCCGTTACACTTAAAGCTTAAAATGTGGATTCAGATATTCTTCCATTGCACATATCCAAAGACGGTTGATCAAACATTGAAATCAGCTGCAAAATGCGAGCTTGTGTTCCTAAAAGATTGCCTATAAAAATTAACACTTAAGTGTCCTTGGCCTTCATGTCGTGTTCTCGTATTTGTCTCCCTTACCAGATTTATTTTGAATCCTAACCGATTATGTTGGTGACAGACTATGTGATGAACATAGCTCCTGCATTCTGACTGTCACCTCATTGACCTGAAACTGTTTAGTCGTGGTGTCCTGTGAGCCCTTGCTGTTCGTCTGAGTGAATGTGTACGTGATCTACAGCTGTGTAGATCTGAATACCAAAAGCCTGACTCAAGACCAAAAAAAAAAGAAAAACCTTGTGCGATGACATTCTCTTTTGCTCCAGGCAGTCGATCCCCGCCCCCGTTTTCTCGGATCACACAACTCGTCACTGATTGTGAGGAAGACAGTAAACAAGTGAGATGGTTAAGCACTCAAACTGGAGAAAGAAAGCAGTTGACAACAATGTATACCTTGAGGTTAAACTACACAACCTCAGTGGCAGGACACTTTAGTTTTCTGGAGAGATCCCTGATTTTTTGCTGAAATTGAGCTGCTTATAGACTAAAGAGTTGCACAACAAACAGTCAGTTAATCAAAGTGGTTGATCCCACAGCTATGCAGGCTATTTTGATTCTAGAGTCTAAAATCTAAAAATAAGGACAAGGGAATAATTTCAGGTAAGATTTGGAGAATAGCTGGCTAACTGTATAGTAAAGGTCTGGTACAGTTACTGGAACATAGAATACATAGGTTTCAATCTGCAGTATAAAAATGAGTGAAGGAATCAAAAATTTTATGTAAAACATTCCTAGAACTATAAATAAAAAAGTTTATGTGATGACACTAGTGGTTAACATCATTTCCCCACAGCTACGCTGTGCCTTGAAAAAGTGCGGATATTTCTGTAGGCACCAGGTTCTTGCTTTTGATGTGGAATTAAGATGTTCTTCTCGGGGGTGGGTGTGTTGTTTTCTCCACCCACATTCAATAAACAAGCATGTTAGGTCATTTTTCACCCTAAGTTACAACTAAAATGTGACTAATTGAGTTAATTACTTGTTAGTTTCAAGCACGATGCCCAGTCTACATGGGCTTACAATACACAATACATTACATACAGCTATAAGGATGCTAAGATGGATACTGAACAAGCTTCCAAAACATTAGAAAACATTAACTAAATTTAATTCCATAGCAAAAATGGAGTATCGAGGACACAAAACTCTCTACTTTAGCTGCCAGGCATGTTCAATAAATATTGCTAAAACAAAAGTCTCTTCATTAATATGTGCTTCAGACAGCCAAAAACAAAACCATTGTTTCTCAAATCATAATACATTGAGGCTCATCCTCACCCACATTAAGTTTAGAAAACTGTCTTGAGATTTGACTTCTGACACCCCTTTCACAATCTGCCCACTCCAGCTGCCAAAGATAGGGTACTTTTCATATTTGGCTTTACAAATGGCTCAACTTGAAACCTGTCCTTCATTTGAATGGAGGTTTAATGATGTAAGTTGGGTTTCCTAAAATTTCCTTCCACTTTCATCTTTATATATCTTGAATATAAATAGTTTAACTTTAATTAAATCACAAGATAAGGCATTCCTATAAGTATAATTTAAATCAGATGGGAAAATAGTGTAGCAACCTCTGTAGACTAAAGGTGATTTCACAAACTCAACATTTCACATATGGAGGTAATGAGGTTGGGATTATTTGTTAAATGGCAGATTATTAATCAGTTATGTACCCAAAAAATTAATAAATTAAATGTAATAATTCTGAAATATTATAACATATTCATGTATGCTGTCATAATTTACAGAAATTTCTCATAGGCACTGAGAAATTTCTGTCATATCCGTAGCAATACAGTGATGAATGCATTGAGGGTAAGGCAGGGTTTAGGTTTTAACCCAAAGACAGCTTTGAAACGTAGACATGGGAAGCCACAATGGAACCATTGACCTGTCAGCGTGCTTACTCGCGCTCCTCAACCTACCGAGCCACAGCTGCATGTGTGGTTGGAAATATTCAGTGTCAAAAAGTTAAACCGACACCTCTCATCAGACAGTCGAGATCCATCACCGTTTCTTGAGCCAGAATCACCCACAAGCCATTTCTTCAAGAGACATTTATCAAAATCTCACACCAGTGGCGGCTTGTGAAAATGAGTCATAAATATGCTAGCAGTGTTTCTCTGTTAACGTCACAGAAGACTGGCTGCTAATGGGGCAGACTGACCCATGACTCTCCTCTTGACTGTGTGTGTGGGGGTGTATATTTATGTGTCACGGGGTGTGCATGTGTGTGTATGTAGCCACCTGCAATTCAAAACCCTTCATTGAGCGTTCCACACTTACGCTGGATCAAAGGTAATAATGGCTTCTCTGGATATCAGATCCAAATAAATCCCTGCCTGACACAGGTGTTGGGTTGTTTTCCCAAACCTCTGAAGATTGCGTGCGGGCTTTTAAGAAGCTGATCTTGAGAAGGAGCGAGGCTCCTCTTTTTAATTAATTTAGAAAATCCGCTCCTCAAAGGCCAGAAGTGCGCTTGTCTGAGGCTGGAGAAGTTAATTCTGCTTGGTGACACCTTTTAATGAGCACAGACGCACAATGGGAAGTACACACTGCAAGTGGATAATGGCCTGATGTGACAACTGCTAAATCTCGGCCATTAGGAGAGCCACAGACGCGCCACACATGCTCCAGACTTTCACTCACTCTTCCCACCTCATTAAATTGTAACTGAAAGATGCAGATCATTTGGAAAGCAAAAAACAGCCCCAATTGATATTGGCAGATAGGAAGGTGTCTAATTAGGAGATTGTTGACTGACAGACCAGCAGGCTGTTTGAGGAGGAGACGCCCTCACTCAAGCAGTTGATGTCTCTGGATTTGCCTGTTTGCAAGGGTGCATCAATGTTAAACACAAACCAAGCTTATCTGACATGAAATGAGAAGAGGTTAATTGGGATTTTTGTTTTTCAATTGTCTTTGTTATAGGTTCCATCAAATTACCAATGTGTTCATCAGCTGGCAAAATTTGTTTAGGGGGAGGCATGGGCAACATTTCAGAAAAAGTGGAAGTGGGAAGGTTACATTGAAATTAGTACAATTATTGACATGATTGAAAGGAAATGTCTTTGCACGTTTTTGTCATAAATTGCTAAGAGGAACAAAAATATCGCTGGAATCAATAAAAGACTGTAGTTGCATTTACAAATTGGAAAAATTATAAAAATACAAACTAAAGTTCTTTGTTTGAAGAATGCAATAATTGTGTGTGTTGGTAAAGGTATAGTACACAAAACACACTACATCTGATCAAATTTAACAAATTTCATCAATATCCTTCAAAGAATATCTTTGATTGGCCTCCATGACCTCATCTCCCAAGCTGATGGCATCTTGAATCTTCTACATCAGTGACCTGCACTTATTCCTACAGAATCTTGTTTGAATATCTTTCAATTCTAGTCTGGTTTAGATGTTCTGATTTCAAATAGAACAGAAGTAATCATTATTTTTCCTCAGCTGGAAAATTCAGGTCTACTGGCTGCAAAGCAAAATAGAAGCATGTAGTTTCAAACAAATGTAAAAATGTAATTAACATTAAAAGACTAGGCAAAGGTTTATAACATACAAAAAGATGCTGTTGAGTGTTTCAGCCAGAAATGGTTACAAACAAAAAGCATCTGGTTTCAAAATTTGTAAAGCAGCTACCGTTAGTCCTCAAAAGAGGTCTTAACCCTAAAAAAATATTTAATATTTCTGGATTCTGCTCAGAAAAACAGATGTGAGTCAGTTTTTCTTAATAGTTGCCTGTTTAAATCTTTGTTGTGATAATTTCAAACTTCTGCACTTGGATCTGTTTGATTAAATCACTGAAGTCGTACGTCGCATAGTTTTTCAATTCTGGAAAACCAAATAGCCTTCAAATGTGTCCCCTAAGCAAACATGGCATTCATGCAAATAGTGAATATAAAACTTTTGGCTAGATCTGTAGAACCACTCCTCTTTAGATAGTTGTTGCAACACCATCAGGGATGATGAAGTTGCCTTTCCCCGCTTCTGGTTTGTGTTTTCTTTACTGTTAAATATATTTTCTGTTTACCATGACTTCATAAATGGGCCACAAAGGAAACAATTCCTTTTCTAAAACCATTATTAGCTAAATTCATTATTTTTAATGCCTGATTCCAACATTTACATATCTTTAAAATTTGGTAATTGGTTATTTCTCACCCACTTTTCCACTTTGCCTCTCCTTTCAGCTCTTGTCTGCTGCTTGTTTTGACATTCTTGTTCTTTATATCATCCGTAACCAAGACAATCTGTGGCCGGCGAAAAACCGCAAAGCGCTGTTACCCAGGCACGAGTTCATGTCCTTATCATTCACTGCTACAGTTTCAAAATGGAAAAGGATTGTCAGAACCACAGCTACATCAGTTTTACATTAGGACCTCAAAATACACACACACGCACCCACGCCCACGCACACACACAGAGAGAGAGAACACTGAAATCCCTCATCTTGGCTCAGCACTTGGTGGGTGAAGTAAAACAAAGTCAAATTGTAAGCCCATGCAGGGATGAGTCTTCTGATAAAGATCTATTGATGGCGCATTTCCACAGGACAGAAGCCTAGAAGGAAAAGGAGATGAATAAGGGTAAGGGAGTTATTTAAGTAATTGTGGAGAGGGATGTGAGGCGTAAGGGGGGAACCCAAAGTTTTCCAAAAATAATGGGCAGCAACATCTCTGAATGGATCGCTCTCATCTGGAGCAGCTTGCCTCCTGAGGAATTTAAGTAATGGGGCAGATTTTTTTTGATATGCTACTACCCTTTAGACTACCTTTGAAAGCTTCCCTGCACATTCCGCCATGAGCCTCTTTTGCAGAGGTGTAGAGAGAGACGTTCTGGCTCAGCCCCAAGTAGATGATCCTTGGGATACCGATCTACCAGAATACAAAAGGACCTTGGAAGGAAAAGACCCTTTTATCAGTAAAAATTCCATTACCACGGTGCTGCAAGTTGAAGCAAAACACAGAAACATATGTTTGCTAGTGCCGCTGCAACTGCGACGGTTGTAAATCTGGTTATCTGGCTTTTTGGAGCTTGTAACAAGTCATTAAAGAGCCATATTTTATTTGTGAAATGTCACCAAGACGTGTGGCTGACCTCATTCTGGTTATGCATTTCTTTGTGGTGGAACAAAGCTGTTGATGGCATTTAAGTCAAGTAATATGACCCAGAGCTGAATTCCAAAGGCACACATTAAATTGCAGCCCGGTGCTGCTGAAAGCTGCAGAAGATTGCAAAAGGAAAGATATTCTGTTCACTGCACTGTCCGTCTGAAAATGGTGCCCAGTGCCAAGGTAATACATTTTATGGGTGAACAAGGATTACTTAAAGATGGGATATAACTTACATCCAGCAATTTTTCAACCGTGAAAAAGATCAGCCTCCTTCATTGTGAGCAGTGGTAGGAAACATCTTCTAATGTCCCTGCTTCCTTTAATAGAAGCAAACCTTCTGGGAGAGTTATTTTTGTGAGCAGCCTGGTAAGATGAAGTGGTGCATTGCAAAAATGCAATGAAAGTCAGTCAGAAAAACCTCCATTAATGTAAATATTTTTGATTGAACATGATAATGTTGTATGTCAGAAATGTTCTTTTTAAGGAGAAGGAAATATACTGCCTTGTAAAAGTAGCTTTTTTTTCCACATCATAACCAGAAACCTCAAATGTTTTAGGGTGCATGACCCTGAAAGCACCATCATCGTGCTGAGCTTCTTGTGTACAGGGAAGCTGGTCCTGTTCCATCCGTCATTGCAAGATGGATGGAACAAAATGAGTTCTGTCAATCGATTAAAAATTTTAATCACGCTCTGTCACTGTGATTAATCATGATTAGTAGCTATGTTTAACTTTGTAAGCTTGAAATTAAAAAAAAATGCACGTCTTCAAAAATTGTTTAAGAAAATGCTGTAATGTCTCAAACCAAATTGTCTGAAGATTCTCAGTTTTCCAAGTTTTTCTTGTTCAGGAAGGTTCAAAAGCAGTGATTTTGTTTTTAACATTAATTCAGCAATGTTAACTACAAACTACTTGTGTTTCAGTGGAAAGATAATTCATCATTGCAACATACTACATTTATTTAATCCAAACTTCCTTCACAAGGTGTTTTGTTTAAGCAAAATTTGCCACTGAGCGCAGCACGTTAACTCTCCTCTCTCATTTTTCCACTTGTGTCTGGGATTCTGCATCATTGATTTCTCTATGCAGGTTTGAGTAATCCTTTAATCTCCCATGGCAACCAGTCGAATGCCTAAAATATTTGGGTGGACCTAACACCGCCTTTGAGGTGCAGCTCCTCTTCAGAGCTGCAGTTTCCAAGAGTCCAAACTTCCGCCTCACATAGCAGCTCTGCCCCGTGACACGCCCACTCAGCTCCTTCTGACTAGCCAGCAGCAATTAGCAAACACCTGGTGGAACTGTGCACCTACTGAGCTCATTATACCAGCTACTTCTCAGTGAAATGTAGGTACAAACACTGTTAAATTAATAGAGTAGTGATACCACAATAACTTTCTGAACGCGGAGTTTAAGAAAGAGCAGGAGTTTTTTAAAGAGACAGAGGTTCAATTTCAAGGTGTTCAATCAGGAAGTAAAATTTCTTGTAAGTCATATCTGATACATATAGCATTTTAATTACAACTGAAGGTAATATAGTTACTTGACTTTGCTTTAAAGTCGCACTATGTGTCTGGAAAGCACATAATACTGCCCCCTGAATAGTAGTTCAAGTTTTGTTTTGTACTATCTCATTGGCGAAAGAGGAGACAGTTTGAGGAACGCCTCATGCCTACAAGAGCTCAACCCTTTGGGACTCAGCCACAGACGCACTGCAATATCTGGGATGAAAATAAAAGGGTCAGAGAGGATGGAGAAATGCAAAAAAATGCATTGGAAACCAGAAAACATGAGGGTTTGATCCACTGACAATTCATGTCTGAACCGAAGCACAATATTCAACCGGGGTGTGACAGATTCAGCTCCAAACTCATCCACCCAAGCAAAGATTTAAAGCCCATTAGTGATGGGAGAAGGCGAGGAAAGGGGAAAAGGGAGGCTCAAATCTATTTACCGGCTTGGCTTAGTCAGTTCCCCACCTCTCTGTTTGTCTTTCCGTCAGTTGCGTCATTTTCTAGTCCCAAAACGGCTGCCAATTCAGCAAAGCTTGTACTGGATCAAACTGCTGACTTGTGCAACGGCTCATTTTAATATCATCCTCATATAACCTCAATATCTGGAAGATTGCTTGTAAGACATAGCTTGAATTTAGGGGAGATATACTCATTCAATGCATGAGTGTTTTGTGTTGTTGGGTTTTTTTTTTTTTCAAAAATGTGTTGGACTTTTTTCTACTTTTTGCCCCATTAATCCATTAAAACATCTAGTGCATTTCATTAGGATTTTATGTGACGGACCAACACTGTGCAGAGCCCAAAAATAAATGGGAATTAAAGGAAAGATGGCTTTCAGTTTTCTTTCTTAAAGGGATTATAATTTAGATAATTTAGCTTACTGTGCATAGGGCTGCACAGTGGCGCAGTTGGTTGCCTTGCAGCAAGAAGGTCCTGGGTCCAATTCCCAGCCCGGGGTCTTTCTGCATGGAGTTTGCATGTTCTCAAAAATAATTTTTTTGAAATTACAAATCTGTTAAGCCCACCTGTCATATTTGGCTACCTTCTTTGTCCATGCTAAGTATACACATTGTCATATCATGATGCACTGAGACTACAGTACATTCAAATGGACAGGTTTCGCTGATTAGGTGACTTACAAAGTTAACAAAACAAGCATAACTACCTTCAAAATGTTACAACTATTTGTTACTTTGTGTTGGTTTATATAAATAAGATAAATTACATGGTGGTCATCTAAAAAAAAAAAAAAGTCAAAAGAGTTACGGGGTATCAGTGCTTTTGCAAACCGCAGTAGACAGCATGGATACAGCCGTGCCAGTCACTCCTTCCTACCCAGCTTGGAGATAATTGCCATGCAGTGTTAATACGGACAAGCTTTAAAACAGACAGCAAATCCCATTGACTGAGTCCAGTGGATGTAATGACACTGCTTCAAGTACTCTGTTTCCACTTCTGCCAGGCAGCAGTTCCATAATTAGCATGCTGTCAGTAAACAAGCCCTGTCTTGTTTTAGTGGCTGTTTGTAGTTATTTTGGAAGCGCTCAAGCAAGCACCAATTAGAGACTACAAAGGCTAAAGTGTGTCCGTGATAATGGTCTGGTACTCACAGAATGTAATCAACAAGCCAAGAGAGTGTCCATAACAACTCAGTAACGGTGTCTCAGTAACAGTTTAGTGGTACTTGAAGTCTGAAAAGTTTTATGAAGTTCATTCGAAGGCTGGCCTCTAATTGGTTGGGTTTTGTACATGGAGGCCCGGAGTCTGCAATGGGTCTGTGGACCGGTCAAGCCTTTGCCTTCCTTCTCAGTCGATTGTTTGTTGTGCTTTTCTCCCTTTGTTTGGGTTGTAGATTTTCTGTGTAAGCACACAGAAAAATTTTAAATAACAGCCCAGCATCCTAACTAAAAGCAGGCACCTGTTGTGCTAAATGTATTTCCATTAAAACCGGTGTGTAGTGATTTGTGTTCCCTGGGCCAGGTGCAGCTTTTATCGCATTGGTTCCTGTATTCACGTTTAAAGGGAAGCTGCAGGTTGCATAAAACAAATAAACTCAGTACAATTAGTGAACACAAGCATGTCGGCTTCTTATTTCCTCAACCTCACACGGCATAAGGAAACATTCAGTCACACGGAAAAAGGAAAGCAAATGAAAGTCAAACAAACCACGCAAACTGAATACTCTGAAGACAAGGGCAGTGTGTCACATCATGTTGCAGGTAGAAGCTCATTTTGTGCTTTCGTCTGTTTGATAAACTTAGTCATTTTTCACCCATGGATGGATGGATAGATAGATAAACGGACTGACAAGCATTATTCCTACAACTTATCAGCCATTTAAAATATTCAAAATCTTTCTCTTCTTTTCTTTTCTATATTATATATTTCTTCCCTGATGTGACCTAAAATCATGCTGTTGCATGAGGTCTACTGGACACATTGACACAGTGGAATTAAAAACTTTTATGGCTTTTTAAGATTTTTACCTCCTATTTAATTATTTGAAAGTAAAACAATTAACTTTGATTTTGCTTTTCAAACTACTTAGCCATTTGTGTCAATTCAATCAAAAATGATACCTATTAAAAATCATAAAGTAATTTTTGTTGTCAGTGTATGGTGTTATGTTATGTGAACATTATAAAAAAAACAGTTGTAGCTTGTGAGATCCTCTGGTGAAGAAAATCATTGCTCCTTTGTCTAGCAGAAACAATAAGTGCAGTGCAGAAATGTCTGTTGGGTGACTGGGTCCCTAATGCAAATTGGCAAGATTAAATTTGATATACTGGAATCAAAACCAGGTTCTGTGTTATTAGGAGCCCTGGAGAAAAGGCATGCTGGTGCTGCAGCCGGAAAGCACGCATGGCATCTTTACGTGTAAGCATTCCCATTGTTTTCTTTTTCATCTTTTACAATACTGCCATAAATATCTCACTAGATAAGATGCTGAAACGAGATTAAGATGATTGTGCAAGTAAAAATATTTAGGTTCAGCAATTCCAGGAGTCTGACTAAAACTCTACAAATGAGTTGACCAAAATCATGAAGATTCCTTTTTTTTCTCTCCTTTTTTTCTAACTGATTTTCAATGAATATCCTAAAGAGAAAGTGAGAAATATAGAAAAGAGTTTCAAGTTTCTCTAAAATGCTTTTTTTTTGTTGTTGTTTTAGCTGCTTTATTAATTTATTGAAGTAAATTAATAAAGGCGCTTTACATCATGTAAAGTAAAAAAACTGAACTGGTGTCTGAGGACAGTACGGCGGATAATCAGTAAACTGGCATGCTATGGAGGAATTTTAAAGCTCCCAGTGGTGAGTCCAATAGCCACTGGTAATGAAAACTGGAAGTTGTTACACAAAATTTCTAGCAGTATTAGCAGAAAATATAGAATAATCTATTAGCAGTTAGCTTTCTCAGAATAACATGCCTCATGGCCCCAAAGAAGACACACAGTTTATCTTCACCTGATAAACTTTATGCTCACAAACAACCCTGTGCAGTTTCCTTGGTGGCTTGACTGTTGACTTCCCTGCTGGAGGTTTCTGTCATTGCTGGGGCATGAAATGTGCTGCGTCCTCTTCCCTCAACACTGGGTTGTTCCTTCACTTCAGTCCAAGGTTCCATTGTTTTACAATCATAGGGCAAAAAATATATTTCCAGTGAAAAGACCGATTTCATTGGTGGGCGAAGAGAAATATGTTCTCTTCATCCATTTGCTTCCAATGAGCTCACATATATTTCAAACTTTGATGATCTTTGAAGCAGATGTGCTCTCCCTGTCCTTTTTCTGTTGCCAGTAAGTGTTCAGACATCCATTCACATATTCTTATTAAAAGAGCATTCCATATTATGTCCATTGTCATGGAGAGAGAGCAACATCAACATGGTACCAGCCCAGATGCTGGTACCATGTTGACTCGAATGACTCAGAGTGCTCCTTTTTCTTCGAAAAAAATTACATTTTCAAGATTTTCAGTTTTCCAGATCTTAAATATCCACCCTTCCAAATGTTTTAAAATGTGCGGCACTGAAAGGAACACTGAATATGCTTACAAACTGAATCAATGCTAATGAGTGGTCTCATCCATCTGGTACATATAAGCTGTGTCACAAAACTCGTTTTGCTTGCTTAAAATCAAAACTGTTTGGAGAATGACTGACCCCTTCTAACTTACAGAACCTGTTCTTGCTTAGGACACATTCACACACACACGCACGCACAAATCGACGCAATGGCGATTGGGTTGTAACCTGGGTCAGCCAAAGACATAACACTATAAAGGTCAAAGTGCGTGGACTTATTCAGATACATTTCAGTCAATTTTACGTTTTGAGCTGTCTCAAGTGTCACAAGAGGGCCTGGATTTCACAAGCAATTTAAGATCCTAACTTAAAAAACGGACAAGTGATCAAGATTTGGCTCAATTGTTTGTGGGCTTGCTGTCACTCCTAATGTTACGGAGATCCTTTATCTGGGTCGCAGATGGCTGACTCTCTCTTTTATGGTTTACTAGCGGAAAAACATGTCTTTGTTGGTAAAGGATGTCGGCACATGAATGGTCAGAACACATAAAACTACTCTTTTTTATTTTTTTTTACACGAGCCTGCGTAGCTTAAGTCTCTGTGTGTATTGTGGTCATGCATTATTTATTAATGGATGTTGCAAGATGTTGCATTTTGTGTAACTCAGTGGACTATAGCTTCTTCTCATTTCAATACATATAGACTTACCTTCCATTCTATGCACTGAAAAGGAGTTGTGCTACACAGTCAGTATGGGAGAACATACAAAATGTCAAAATGTTGAAATAGTGTCAAAGAAACCTTACAGAATATCTTAAAAGATCACATTTCTACATTTTGCTAAAGATGTGCATTAAGTAAAAAACAAAAGAAATTGAAAATGTACCATATGTTAGAATGTCCTAGTCAAAGTCCAAATCTACATTCACTTAAGAGTGCCTTGGAAGAACGTACATTGACATATTCTCTTCAACCCATTTCAGTGAGCTTAAGCTGGTTTACAAAAACATGGCATGTAAGGCTGCTGAAGAAATACACCAAAAGACTAACTGTAAAATTTTAAGGTTGTTTTAAAAATTATTAACTCAATAATAATTTGGGCATAATTTTTCTTCTTTTTTTGTGATTGTAATTCAAGATGCAGCAATCCAATATTAACATCTATATCAGTCCTGATACTCAATGGCAGGTCACTCAAGTCCACTTGTATGCTTTGTGCTGTGACAGGTCACCAGTCTGTCGCAGGGAAACAAAGAGACAGACAGACAAACAACCATGTACACACACCTATGGAGAATTTAGAGAGACCAATTAACCTGACAGTCATGTTTTTGGACTGTGGAAGGAAGCCGGAGTACCCGGAGAGAACCCATGCATACACAGGGAGAACATGCAAACTAGATACAGAAAGGCCCTGGGCCGGGAATCGAACCAAGGACCTTCTGGCTGCAAGGCAACAGCTCTACCAACTGCGCCTTTGCAGCCCTTTATCAATATCAGGCCTTATTATTTATTTACATCATATTAAGAATTCATAATAGCACTTCCTGAACCATTTGAAAGATGTTTGTTGAAGTTTATCTTTTACATGTTTGGTAGTCAACCTATTGTTTTTTATTTTATTTTATTTTTATTTTTTTTTTTATCAGTTTCAGTGTCTTTATAGTTTATTCTACTTAGGCTGTTAGACTCTTAATTGCCTGAACAAATTAAACCGGTGCCACAAATGGGAAATAAGTGATGAATCGACACCTTGTATAATGCAGAACCAGCAATAGTGACTAAGAAGTTTTTAAGAGTGTGACAAACTCCCACTCCTCCTCTCTACAGCAGCAGCATCAAGAGTTAAAACTCTCGGGAGTGTTTGTCCACTGTGCTGCTGAGACTGGTCCGTCTCTCCATGAGTGGTGGGGGCTTCTAGTTTAAGCCAATAGGCAGGGAGGAACGCTAATGTCATTCCACGGTGCCCCGCTGAAGCGACTCCGATACGGTGACGGTGCGTAAAGTCACATCGCCCCTTTCCAAAGCAGCCAGTTCCTGGGTTTTAAGCGTATCGCTTTGCACAGGCTCTTTGTTCGATCCCAGCGAAGCTGTGGTTCCTTTTTCCTCCCTTAAATTTTCTTTTTGGACTTTGCATCTAATCCAGATGACACCCTCTGCAATCTTCTTTCGCTTCACCAGGAGTATTGGCTCTGGATACTCGGTTTGCTGCGACTGAACTCTTTTCTTGGTGAGTGGACCAGTTTGATCAAATATCTGCTGTCTGCGTAAATAAACGGTCATATTTAAATGACAGATTAAAAGCGTTTAGTTCTCTCTATTGGCATGGTAAAATAAACACTTTACATCATCATAAAACACTATGCATACCATACTCTTTTGTTTGTTTTTGCATATGCTCATAAACGCCGCATACTGGTTTCTCAGTCCCTCGCCGTGCGCTTTTTACGCAGCACGTTTCCAAAGAGACACGTATCACTTTTCCGTGCGCGTGCCGTGAGAGTAACTTCATACCCTACGGTGAAAAAAACTCAACTCTGAGCCGTCAGGCTTGCGGGAGAGTGGAAACTGCCCCCTCTCCAGATGCATGCACTCAGCTGTCGCCTGTCACTTCGGTGACAACTGGTCTGCGCTCCTTGACCGCTGCCCGTCCGGCACGGGTCCATAGCTGTCAGGAGAGCTGTTGAGTGGGAAGAAATGTGGTCGTCCAACACCACCACGGCCACATGTAGCACAGTATGAGAAGTTTCTTTTACGTTCTACAAACTCTAACCATGATAGATAGGGTGAGAATGACATGGAAAGTGGAGGGGGGGGGATGTCAAACGAGACATTTTACAAGACCAGCAATCTAAAACGCTGGCTTTTTTTTTTTTTTTTTTTTTTTTTTACTGCTTTATGATCTCTGAAATAACATCTCATAAGCAAATACATCACTCTTTTCTACGCTTTTAATATTTGTTTTTATACCCTCCGTGCTGCTCTTGAAACTGGGTCAACACTAATGCAGAAACGTATACACACATATTCGGTTTCTTGAAATAAAAAGAAAACGGAAACCAGCTGTTTCAGCGGATTTATGACTCCTTATAGACCTTTTTATGAACAGAGGTGAAAATATCATAAAATGTTTCCTCTGTAGGGCTCTGACACACCCTCTGGAAGACATTTACATCCCAAGCTGTCAGGGAACCTGCAAGACACAGAAGAGTATTGCTGTTTTGTGTAGCCAAAGATGTCCAAAATAATGTTTTGTTATTTTCAAGCCACAGTAAATATCACTCCGAGGAATGTGAACATTTTGCACAGCAGTGTGGACAACACAGCAGGCTGTGATTTCAGTACAGCTTTTTTATTTTTTATTTTAACCAGTCACGTTTAAGAGATTTTCAGGACAGCTACGTTTGTGAGGGATATAAACATGGGCTTGTTTTGCAGCAAAAAGAACCATCTTAACAGTGCTGCCTTAAGATGTTTATCCAAAAGTTAGAATTAAGCTATGACTGAACCAGCAGTTGTTTTAAAACTTCTCCGTTCTTATGTCGCACTTTAAAGAATTGTGTCATTTCTTAGACCACAGAAAGGCTGCTAGTACAGGAACACTTCACGTACAGAGAGAGCTTAAGCGAAACAGGGTGAAACACGACGAAGACAAAGAACAGGACCAAGGTGGTGGTGTCACCTAGTGGTCGGATTACAGGTTGACAGCTTCACGGTCTTTGAGCCCCAGCGTTCATCTCAAAGTGTGGAATAAGTGCAAAGCTCTTGTTAAACAAGCTCACAAAGTGAGTGAATCAATGTGTGATTTTGCAAGTTCAGCCAGTGGCTGAATAAATGCTACGTGTTTCTACATCCGTGATCTCACTGCGTAATGCGAGCTCCAGGCAGTCCCGTGATGTCAAAATCCAGGGTTTTAATTCTCATCAAATGCACAACGCAGCATTTGGTCCACACTCCCCAGCTGCCGGCTGCAGTGCTGCGATGATGTAGCAGAAAAGGCATGCGCTGGGGGAGATGTGAGCTGAGCTAAGTTCCTCTGTGATCTGCTGCAGGTGAGAATTTCGTCAGAATGTTAATAATAGATTTGCGAGTGATGGTTTTTGCAGCGGCCCGCTGATTCCTTGCGTATGTCTCCTCTCTGGTTTCCTTAGGCAAATCAAAAGATGCCGGTAACAGAACTGAAAGGCTTTAAAGTGGAGTTGTTTAGTTTTGCGGGGAGACAAAAGAGGGGAGCTAAGAATAGGTGACCTTCTCGCTGTTTGTTTCTGGAGACAGAAATGGAAGCGGCTCTGTGGCTGCTCAGTCTTTTTGATGTTAAGCAGTATTTGTTTATTATATAGATACATAGTCGAAACAAGTTATAGTACCTTGCTAAAGTATTCATACCCCTTGAACTTGAAGTTTTCTCAACTTTGAGTTTATACTTTGCTGCTATAGTTGCTATTGTTTGGAATTATGTTTGTATCAGTTTTGCACAGCTGGAAATTGACATTTTTGTCAATTCTTTGCAAAATAACTCACGTTCAGTCAGATTGGATTTTAGTGACTTTTGGAGTCTCACACAGGTTTTCTCCCAGGTTCACCCCTGCATTCAGCCCCATCCATCTTCTTCTTCTTCTTCTTCTTCTTCTTCTTCTTCAGCTAAAACCAAGCAGCCCACAGTATTACGCTGCCATTATAGTGTGTTTTACACCAGGCACAGAGTTTTGCATGTAGACTAAAATGCTCTATTTTGGTGTCATCTAGTGCTCTGGTAGGCAACCATGTGTTGGTAGCTCTGCGATATGCTGTTTGCATTTTCAGATGATAGATTAAAAAATGTTTATAATCCAGTCATTCCTTAAATTTTGCTACAACTTTATCCCTGACCTTTCTCATTTCTTTGAATCTTGTTCAGGGGGATAACAATAAAGAAGGCTCAACACAAAATGAAAGCCATGCTTTTCAGATTAATGTTTGTGGAAAAAAATAGATATGTATTTGTTGATTTTTCATAAAATCTCAATAAAAACACATAAAAATGTGTAATTGTGTTGTAGTTAAATGTAATAGGACGACACAGCATGGTCTATAGTGCTGTATGTGTTAGTATCTTAAAATGCTCTGTAACAACTGGAAACTTTAGTGGAAAGAGAAAATAAATAATGGAAATGAAAAGAGTTTTAAGCATAAACAATGAGGCTTGTCTGGGTGCGTGTGTGTGCGTGTGTGTCTCTCCTGACATGCACAGGGACAAACTTGTCCAGATGTATGTGAGTGCAAGCACTTAAGGCAAGACACCGAACCGGGTTTGAATGGTCAGAGTGTATGTCCTGGTACCAGTGTATACGTTCGCCACTGTTGATTTAAATGGTCAGCGTAGAAGAAATGTTCACAGAGGCCTGTTTGTGTAGGGACAGAATGAATCACCTTGCGCCTCGTGTAAATCGCCTGCAGGCCAAACACTTTGGCAGCCTTTCATCCCTCCAGACATGCTCCGGTTTACCGCAGCGAGGCTAAAAGCAGACCAGGACAGGGCCGAGTGTTGTGAGGAGCTGTCAGAGGAGGCCTAGTCCCTCCGCAGTTCTGGACGATGAGATGTGGTGCGGAGTCGAGTTGCCACAGACGAACTCCAGAGGGCCGGGCCCGCTGACTGTAAACTGTTTGGGGTAGGCTGGCAGAAGGCTGGATGAAATATGGCTTGTTTAAACGCCGGTGGTCCCTGAATGTGTAGTCACTGTTGCCTTGCGGGACGGACGGTGGCTGGGATGGTAAAAATTTAGGACACTGTTACAGTGTGGTCGTTTAGAGGGGAGGAGGTGTGGTCGTTCATAAGGGGGCAAGGGGTGTAGGGCTGGGGGGGATGACTGTTGTGAACCGATTCTAACTTTGTACATTCATTGTGTGTGAGACTGAGCGGGGATTTGCCTAGAGCAGCGGCACACACTGGATCCACATGCTAAGCATTATTCTGAAGTGATTAAAAGTAGCTATGGTTACTTAGCGCTTCCAGGCACAACTGTGTTTATGAGGAGCTACAGGATGGAGCGAGAGGAAAATGGGTTTGGCTCAGCAGAATTCTTGTAACCGCACAGCATAATTGCGGGACCAACCGTCAGACCACCGCGATGATGAAAGTCATGCTCGTCGCACATGTTTCATTATCACCACCATGTATAGGCATGATGCTCGGCTCTGGATGTGTACTACTTAATAAGCATTGGTGGAGTTTCACAAAAACTGCTTATTATCATTGTGCCTGTCTTTGATAAACAGGCATAACAGACATAAGGATGTGTCAGCAACTTTAGCTATACAGATTTGAGAAAGTTTGTCTGAACTACACTGACACTGAGAATGAGACTAAGATAATCCAATCAAACACAAATACAGCTTTTAAATAACGTGAAAGGAGGAATTCTGATTCCTTGTTCAATCATAATAGATTGACCACATTGTTATAAAGCCGCTTTACATTTTACCAGACACATCCAGGTGACTTTAAAGTCGGACCTGTGGAATCAAGTATTAACTTAAAGAGAATCTGTCGGAAAATATAAAGTAGGGTAAAAGATCTCAAAAAGCAACACAGTATGTCCTGATCTACAGAAACAAGAAAAAAATATTATTTTTAAGTGGCAAAAGAACCCATAGAAATATCATAAGCTTTGCTAATGATTTAACAATAAGAGAGAAACTGGTGAGAAATGGCATCATGGAAGGTTTTTCCATCCATTTTCTGTTCAGTCTTGTCCCTTGATGGGATCGGAGGTGCTGGTGCCTCTCTTCAGCAAGCGTTCCGGGTGAGAGGCGGGGTACACCCTGGACAGATCACCAGTCTGTCGCAGGGCAACACAGAGACATACAGGACAAACAAACATGCACTCACACCTAGAGACAATTTGGAGAGGCCAATCAACCTGACAGTCATGTTTTTATACTGTGGGAGGAAGCCGGAGTACCCGGAGAGAACCCACGCAGGCACAGGGAGAACATGCAAACTCCATGCAGAAAGACCCGGGCCGGGAATCGAACCCAGAACCTTCTTGCTGCAAGGC
>CAEGAE010069260.1:0-44661 GCA_903067095.1 Girardinus metallicus | reverse complement strand
AAACAGAGTCCTTGATCTGTCTATGAAATCATCACTAAATCGAGGGGTTTCTGTTGTTCCTGAATTGAACTGCACCCTGGACGGGGAAGCTGGTTTGACGGAGAGGAACAGCAGTGAAACCCCAGCTAATGATGGTTCTTTCACGTTTCCCAAAGACAAAACTACCCCGGACGGGGTAGTTGTCTCTCAGGATGAGAGGAAAGTCTTTGGAAACCATTATTGCACTGTTCCTGAGGAGCAAACTGACCCGGACGAGAAAGTTATACATGGGGAACAAAGCAAAATGAAACAGACAGGGCGACATCTGTAGATTTGCAAACCAATTCAACAACAGCTGGATGAGTGCCGGTTTTCAGAGCGTTCTCAACCTGAGCGTCACCAGAAGGTGTCTGGCTCAGAGACGCCTGTTTAAAGAGGCTTCATCTATCCCGTGCTGTGCCGGTCTGATCCACACTGCCGTCCACCAACCAGGAAGACACTTTTCCCCAGCGGAAATCTCCCCAGTTTTGATGGAACCGAGGGAGAGAGAACCGTCACCAGAGTTGGGAAAACAATTTGAAATCTTGTGTTTACTGGAATCGGTACTAGTCTGGCTCGACTCGTTCGGTGGCAGCACAGATCGGGAAATGTACTGTGAAAACACCTGTACTAGACGTGGGACGTCGTTCTTACAGCTCCTGAATAACGGCCCCGTCGTTGTGCTTCCGTCCTCAACATCACTCAACGACACCGCTTCACTTTTTAGCAGCTGGGTAAATGTGTGGGGCCGGCCTTATTGTTCAAGCTGCGAGTCAGGCTTAAATCGGAAAAACTGCCTCAGCGACAATAATGTGATTGTCCTGTTTCTGCCACGGTGGGTCAAAAGAAGATACCGAGTGATTCCCAATCCGAGCATCGGGGTTCCAGGAGAAAGTGGAACCGAGTTGTACTGTCTATCGTCCGTCATTTGTGGTGACGCTGAATCAGCTCACTTCTACAGCTATTTGATTCGGGGACAACAGACAGCAAAGGTGGTGGATGAACATGTCGTCACTGCAGGTAAACCCTGCAGAGAGGACATGTATGAGAGGGGATTTATTTACGTTTACGAGAAGCAAACGGATGCGGAGGAACCCAACACTGACCACCTAAACACACCTAGACTGACGGCTTCTCCTGCCCCTCCTCTCCAAAATGATGAAACGGTTTTGGAGAGGAGCCAGAACCTCTAAATTTGGTAGAAGAAAATAGGGCAGAAGACAAAACAAGCGGCCATTTTGAGGGAGAAGAAATTAGAGTTAGTCTGACAGAAAATTTGGATCCTGAAATGTTCAGCGAAATGGAAGAAGAAACTTTCTGAAAGGATTTTATGCCAATGTTTTTGTTTTTCTTTTGTTTGTGTTATTTCCTTGTCTTGTTTCTTACTGGGCTGGTAATTCCGCACTTTTCTGTCTTGGCTTTGCTTTTTTCCATTTACGTGTTTTTTTAGTGGAATTTTAAACGGAAGCATTGGCAACTTTTACCCCTGGTAAAAAGATTTGCAAATAAAAATAAAGTTTGTAATTAAATTTTATAAATAGTTTGCAGGTTTCTCTCCCGGTGCTCCGGCTTCCTGCCACAGTCTAAAAAGATTTAGTGCGCTTTATAGTGGATGCATATGTGTGTGTATATACAGGTTACTATGGTAACCACCAACTGTCAAGAGCAGAGTAACGGAGCTTAATGTCTGGAGAAACAACTTATTGACTGAGCAAAATAAATTTTAATGAAAAAATAAACACATTTTGACAAACTTCAGAACTATAATAGTATTAAAATAAAACCCTGTTACAATTACACGATGTTTGGAAGCCTTTATTTCTGTGTGGTTCACCTTCAACTGCATTCTGTCAAACCACAACATTGTGACGGTAAAAAATATATTTTTTACCGTCACCAAAAGTTACCAAAATATAGTTTGCACTTTATGTTTTATAACCTATGTCTTATGTTATAAAACATAGGTCCTAATAGAGATTAACAGGCTACAAACAGTTTTAAATATGCACTCTGCAGTTTGTAAATAATAACTAGAACAGGTCCAATAAGTAACAGTTTGATGTTCTTTCCTGTCTCCAAATCTCTGAAGACTAAGTGAAAGATTTGAGCTACATTTCACCGGTAAGCTTGCAAACAGGTACATGAACGAGGAAAATTATTCATAAAAATCTACAATAGAACGTAGTGATTTTGTTGACGATGTCCAAAGAGAAAAACTTGATCAGGTCATTAAAAGAGATGACAGAAATACCCAATGAATTAGTTTTTACAGTTCATAGAACCTCCAGAATAAGAATAGACAAAACAGTTATCCATGATTTATTATTTATTACAGAAAATGTGACTTACACTGTTGTATTATAGTAAACAACACCCCTTCAGTTAATATTTCCACCTTCAATCAGCGACCATTTAACAGAAAAGCAGAATCAAAATATGTAAAGTTTGTTGTGCTTATAAAAATCAAAATAACAGGTATAGCTGCGTATAATTAAACACGGAAATCTTAAAATATTATTTCTTTGCATTAATAAAAACAAACTTTCGAAATAGTGAGGCATGACCGAGAAGCGGCCTCCTAGGAGTCTTTGCAGTTCTGATCGGTGGCCTTCATCCTGGAAATGTCGATTCCTTCTTTGACCAGCAGATCTTTGGCATAGCGAACCGTCAGCGGCGGCAGGAAGCGCGACCGCGACAGGATCCAGGCGTACTCGACCCGGAACAGGCGGAGGATGTCCGTGCAGGAGTACACCACCGCCAGGCTGGAGTAGTCGGTGGTGAGGACCCAGTACGGGCTGTAGGGGGTGACTGTGAGCAAACAACACAGAATTAGTTTATTTGCTGATTCAGGAGGTCAAGGTAACATCAGATGTGAACCACCAGGGTAACTTTTACCAAAGTATATTTTTTGGTAAAAGATATTTCACAGATGATCACAATGTTGTTGATCATCTGTGAAAAGATCACGATCCTCCCTGAGCTACTGTTGCTGTCAGAAACAACCAATCAGAGCCAGGAGGCGGGTCTTAGTGCTGCCAATCAACTTTGTGTACATGAAGCTCAACGTACTAATGGTGAAGAGCCATTTATAACCAGTCGGACCACTTTTCTCAGTAACAAGTAATCTAATGCGCTGCTCTTTCAAATCCAGGAGTCAGACTACAGTTACTTATCGAAATCACTTTGCGTTACTATTTTCTTTTGTAATTTAATTTTATTTTCTCTGAGTGATCCCCGTTTCTGAAACATAAACAATGGAGGGAGGAGGGAGATGCGCATTTTGTTGCTGAAAAAACAAGAACTATTTTGAGTTTCGCTCGCCAAGTCCGATTATTATAAACGGCTTTGGGCTTGTTTTTTTCTAAGGTCACTTGCAGATTTAATGAGTCACGAGTTGCAGTTTTTGGGCTTTGAAATAAGCAGACATAAGCAGACTCTTGGTGCTCTTTATTAAACACACTTACAGTATGAGAAGCTGACTCCAAGTTTGGCCATTTCCCTCGTATCGGGAACCACAGCTGTCCCTTCTGCTGTCCTCACTTCACCTTTACTGGAACATAGAAAAACAGAGTCGCTCACGCAAACATTTAATTACTAACAATAACAAAGCTGTTCACAACGGTTTTAAACCCGACATTTCTGCAAAATTATCCGACATACATCAACTTCTCTCCAGACTGGCAGATTTAAAAAGAAGAAAAACAGCTAAGCTAGGCTAAAAAAAAAAAAAAAAAGATCCCAAAGAATGCTGAGTTACTGGTTGCTATGGGAATTCCCGCCTTTTCTGGAACAATGGCGGGACAGGAATTCCACATGTCCACCATTTTTATTTCACACATTAATCCAAGCATGTGCAAAAACTGTGATTTATAACTAAAACTATACAACTATGACTTTTTCTGGGATTAAAACCCCCCAGAAAAAAACTAAACTTAGATCATGTAGAAACCAGGAAAGGCATAAAAATATTAATACAGTCAGATGAAACATTTAGACTTAGAGTTGAGTTTCTGCTATAAAGTTTGAAGGTACAGATTCAAAGAAGGTTGAAGTTTCTCTGCGTTTCACCAAATCCCGTAATGGACTAACGGGATTTCCTCTTGCAGATTACCTAAGTATTGCGTTAAATCAACATTAAAATTCATGGTTCGCTGTTGCCTCTGGACTCGTGTGCTGTACATGTATTCTTTTCATAAATTTTTTCCACATCTGATAGAAAACCAAGCAAAAATAATGACAGAGAAAGAATAACAGGACAAAGTACCAGACAGAGTATCAGAATTTTGGACCCAGAAAAATTCTAGTTTTCACACAAAACATCAAACCAAATGAAGAAGCAATAATTTTACTCACTATAGCTGTGAGTTCAGGACTCGGATGGTTCCATCTTTCCTCACGGCGTAATTCGCCTCGATGCATTTCCCCTTTTCAAAGGAGTTGGGAAGCCTCTCTATCTCGTACCACCGTCCCAGGTACTGGCGACAGAAACAACTGGGTCACTTTATGTCTACATGTGAACCCAACGTGTTTTTACAGGATTTACCTTTTGGACGCTGAAGCCAGGCTGCACTGCCGGACTGGGACAGGGACCCCAGTGATACGTCTGAGCTGAGGCCAGAGGCAGCAGCAGGAGGACGAGGTAGACGGCAGACATGGTTCCTGCAGGGGACAAACAGGAGCATATGGAAAAGTTTTAATTATTACCTGTTTGATTATCTTCTGTTTAAAGAAGTTAATCAATGAGGTAAAATGACTCTGGAAAATATTTTGTGGGTAAAAGTACCCAACACATTAGAGTAAGATAAGAAATGTCACAATGCAGACCAATTTCAATGAATGAGATAATATAATTGCACCAAGATGAGAACTCTGACTACACAGTTTCATTGTTGTAATATAAAACAAGCAGCTAACGCAGAGAATAAGTAAATATATCATATGTAAGACTAAATCTGCCCCCAAACCACCAATATTATCAAGATTTATTAAGAAGAGACATGAAAATTGGGTGAAAGGGTCATTTTAAACTGTTGCTTTTGCAGCAAATGGCACTGTAGCGTTTCTGCAAAAGTAATAATTCATAATCCACAAACAGAACATGAAAATATGGTTAAATATGTGAATACTGCAGGCAGTGTGTGCAACAGGGTTTTATTTTAACAATGTTAGAGGCTGGATGAGGAACAGGCGCACGATTCAGGACAGACAAATATCCTAAATCCACTGTTAGGGGGAAATATAATGTAGTTTCAAGACTTTTTAGACAAGTTTAAATATGTACATTAATTTGAGTTGTTAAACTTTTATAGAAATAATAGTATTTAACTTATTTGTCGAAACTGACGCTATGTTGTGACAGCATAGTGAGACTGATATTCTGTGACAAAAATTGAGCTCCTCTGCCTTCTCCCAGTGCCAGCAACCAATCAGACCCAGGAGGCGGGTCTTATCGCTGTCAATCACAAGCTCATGATCTCTGTTATGCTCCAGCTAGCATAGCGTGCTGTGAATGCTAAGGCTAGTTAGCTTACCCACAGATATCGGTGGGTAAATGTTTCTTCTGAAAGTTGTTTCTCCATCATTAACATATTTAGCAGCAAGTACATGAGGGTGATTGACGGCGCTAAGACCCTCTTCCTGGCTCTGATTGGTTGTTCTAGGTTGGGAGCGGAGCATTTCTTTAGACGACAATTGTAATTCAAGGAGGAAGTGGAAGAGATTGATCTTTTCACAGATTATCTGTCTCATAACAAACTTTCACAACATGGTGACAGTTTTAACAAATATTTAAAAACATTTTATTTATATAAGTTACACACTGCAGCGTTAAGGTTATTATTTGTGGGAATTATTCATACTGTGATTGCAAAACCAACCGCCATTGTCAAGGTGCTAGTTAACATTACACTGCAAAAATACAAAATCTTACCAAGTAATTTTGTTCTAGTTACAAGTACAAATATCTTAGTACACTTGAAATAAGATAAAACTAACTTACAAATAACTTTTCAGCAAAATATAGCAGCTTGTATTAAGTCAGTAATTCCTTCCTTCAGATTATTTTCACTTATAACGAGTCATTTTTCCCATGTTACAGTGAAATAATAAGTGAAATAATCTGCCTATGGACATTTTCATCAATTTTAAGGAATTATTGACTTAAATCAAGCTCATATATCTTGCTGAAAAGTTACTTATAATTAAGTTTTGTCTCATTTTAAGTGTATTAAGAGATTTGCACTAGAAATTACACCAAAAATACTTAGATTTTGTGTTTTTGCAGTGCAGCTTTACAGGCCACCAACCTGTAAATGTCTAGAATAGTCTAGGTTTCATTCTCTATGCATGCCTGTCATAATTCATATTTGAACACACTGGTTTGGCAAGAGTTGTGATTGTTAACTTCAAGTTCATGGTTATGTATGAGCGAGCAGAGAGAAAAAACACTGCAGGGAGTAATTTTCTCTTCTTTTGTCTCGTTTGGCTGCATTGAAGCAGCCACACCTGTTCTTCAGGTTTTAAGGAGTTGCTTTGGGTTGAATACACCTTCAGCTGTGTTCACATTATGTAACTCTATTATAAAACATATTATTTAACAACATTTAAAGGGATTTCAGGCTATAAATGTTAAATGATAAAGATGAAAACTATTACCTCAATATGATGAGTAAGTGCAAATATATAATCTGATGTAATAGGAATTAATCCTTCTCAACAAGACAAAATAAAAACCATGTGAAGACGTTAATATTTTGCGTCCTGTGTGCTCCAGGTGAAGGTTATATTTAGGAAGTGTTTCCTTACCTGAGTGGTTTGGAGGTCTGGAGCTGTGAGTCTGATTCTCCGGCTCTCTGGATCAGCACTGGCTTCTCTCTGCCTTGTTAAAGAGACAGTCGGATAATTGTTGTCATGCACACATTCCCTCCCTGACGGAGCGCTGACTCAGGAAACAAACAGTTTGACTCATTTATGTCCCGTAATGTTGACAGTACTGTTCCTTCCCATCGTTAAGGAACGCACTCACTTCACCAGAGTCGGGTAGTGGCTACTTAGTTACTTTTACTTGAGTAAAGTTTCTGTGAAGTGTCTGTACTCTTATTTCTGGATTTTCTACCCACTGAATGAAGAACAGACATGTTTTAACCAAAAATTCACCAAACACAGATACACACCTGCAGTGTGTGTCTGTTAAAGTTTGTTAAAGCTTTTATAAGTTTTAGATTTAATAAAAAATTATGTTATTCTTTTTTCTTGATTTTGTATAGTGAGTTATTTATATTATAAGTTATTGTATAGTATGTTATTTATATAAATTACACTCATTTTGATCCTTAAAATACCAAAGTTTTCACATAACTTTATATGTTCTGTCTGATTATATCATCTAATTAATAATTAATCTGAGGGTATAATTTTCAAATATTAAATGATTGATGTTTTTATCGGTTATTCAGTACTTGAGTTGCAGTTTTACCAAATACTTTTGGACTCTTATTTGAGTAATTTCTTGGATGACTACTTTTTACTTTTACTGGAATAAAAATATATTGAATCCCTGTGAACTGAGGTGTATGTGCAACTTGATAAAGGACATTTAAATAGGTATTATTGGGTGTGTATATAGTTGAGTCTGTGTGGATGAGAGAAAATTTACAATAATTTCAAAATAGTGTCCCAAAAATTAATGCAGTTTGATGCTACACCAATCATTCCACCCTAAACATGTTTAAATTTAAATAGTGATTAGAAACAAAAATGAAAATATTAAATCGGTGCCATTTCTATGCCCATAAACTTCTGTTTGCTGTTAATTATTTCGATCATCAAGATAAATCCGGCGGGCTTTTATCATCAGCTAATGAGAGTTGCCATAGAGACAGTGGAGAGTTGTTAGCTTGAAACCAGCTAGCCTTGTGTAGTAGTAGCTAGCAACACTAGCTAACAATACAATCAATAAAAAATAAAAATGTAAAGATGAACATGCTCAAAATACATACATATGTTTTTGTTTAGATACACGTCAATGGGTTTTGTTGTTTATGATCAAATATTGACATTATCAAGCGCTCAAATTAGCAACATGAGCTAAACACGGTTTGCTGCCGAGCATGTTGTAACCAACTAAAACATTTCATACATAGTTATCAAACCGCCCATGCTAACGACAGATATACTTTAGATATATGCTGTTTCAAAAATTGTTTTTGATCATTTTCTTTTCACAAACAATTATTGTGTGTTGGTGACGTGCTTTGAATCATTCAGGCAGAAAACCACAAGATGGCGCCATCTTTACCTCCTTACCGTTAAAGAAATGTAATATAACAATAATTTGACATCACCGATCCACACAAACTGATTTAACAGCAGGGATAAAAACAGCTTCGGCATTATTGCTGTACTTGTTTTTGGACAGTCTTCATATACATCATGAAGAAAATCAAAGAGCTAAGTGTGTTTAATAGGTTTTATGAATGTTTGTTGGACATTCTGAACATTTTGACATGAGGATTTTATAAAAAAAGAATTGCCTGTCTACTGATTAGGTGTGAAAAAACATGATCCAACAGCACCACATTTAGGGAAAATATGATCCGGATTACTTTTTATAGGTGATAATCAAGATAACAGTGAAGATTAGGAGATGAGGAAAAAGTCACAGCACGGGTTTTGGTGTGAGTTATCTGGAGTTCATTTTCCAACAGAACAAATATTTGACGTGGCAGCAGCTGAGCGATGTTGCAGTGGGATGTGATTGGCATGGGTCTGGCCAGTGTGTGTGTGTGTGTGTGCTTGTGCTGGAGCTGGGCTCCTTCTTCGTCTGCTGGCCCCCACACACCACAGCGGACCAGGAGACCAACTGCAGCAAACCGATCAGGTAAAGATCGGTGCATTCACGCTACGCTAAACACTTCTTCAGCCCACAAACTGACAACAAATTAACCTTTTTCCATTTAATTAGGAGCTCAAGATGAAGCTGTTATGGATCGGCGCACTCCTCTGCATTTTTTCCTTCCATCTCTGTGGTGAGTTTCTTAATTTCTTAATTTTCTCCACTAATAATCTGCTGGATGGAAGAAAAAGAAAATAGTTTTGTATATGAATTTTTGTTTATTTGTTGATCAAGTTGGATGCAAGTGCTTTGACTGAGATGAGAGTTTTAGTTGTGAACAGAAAGAGCGGTCTGTGGGTCTGTTTGTTCAGTAAAGGGAAAAAATATTTGCTGAGGAACCTGGAGAAAGAAACCTCTTTTAGTTTTACAGGACTGAATCCCTTCTTTGTTCAGGGAAAACTGTGGCATGTTTGGGAATGTTAACTCTTTTTTTCCTGTCTCTCGTTTTGCCTCACAGTGGCCAGAGTCATCCCAGAAGGAGGTACAGTTTCATTCAAACTAAATATCTCCATCTGTATCTTCTTACAACCTTCAAATTTACATTTCTGCTGATCTTTCAGGGACCAAATCTGCAGGAAATCACAATGATCATCCATATTTACTCCTCTGGCAACTGGGTTTTTTTTTATGTGCTATTGGGGATTAGTCAAGTGATTTATTGAATCATAAGGAGAGCTGTAAACAGAGATTATAATTCATTAAAAACATAATTTAGACAATCACGTTTCTCATTTAACCTCAGATTTAAAATAGTTTTCCCCCGATAATCAAACAATTGACCAGATTTAAAGGTTTTCAAATTCAAAAAATACTTTATTGATCCAAAGGGTAAATTAAATATGTACATAAAATAATAAAAATACATAAATATGTACATGCAATACACTGAAACGGACACCTTTTACGCTTCTCAGCACTTTTTGTGAACCATGTAAATTAATTTTATGGAGGTTTTCTCATATTTTACAGTTTGTTTTTGTTTAATTGGTTTATGGTTAAAGAAGCCTAACCAGAGATGGTTGCTATATAAATAAATTCATTTGAAATTTAAAATTTAATTGAACTTTACTGATTTAATTCAAAATGGATTCAGGGTGTAGAAATAGAGCTAAAAATAAATCAACAGATGAAGTTGATTTATCTGTTTTTGTTGTTGCTGTTTTTTTATCCATAAGATGTTGTTGTTTTCCTAACAGCATCTCAATCACAAAATTATACTTTATAAGATAATTTCAAATCAAAGTGTTGGTGATTAATTGTCCAAAATATGTCAGGAGGAAACTTTCTGAAGGCTGTGATGCCGCAAAATCATTTGGTTTAGCTTCTTTGTGGTGCAAAAACAAATTTCCTCACATTATTTATATTAATACGCCATCAATACATCAAGCCTTTATTGTCAAAGTCTGTTATTGAACTGATTTAAGTAAATAAAACCTGATAAAATTGTAAGTACATTGCACATAAATACCTAAAATGAGTGTTTCCTGTAAGCCAGCTGTCGTTGTGTCCCATTCAGTTCCATATGACGAGCCGCCAGCTGTTCCCTACTGGCCTTACTCCACCTCAGACTTCTGGAACTACGTCGAATACTTCAGGTCCATCGGCGCCTACAACCACATCAACGAGATGGCTCGGGCTTTCTACGCCCACCAGCACCTCGGAGACACCCTGGGATACGAGACCAACGCTGGACATGAACACTGAGAGGAGAACCAGGATGTTTACAGAACGAAACCAAAATATTCTGATGGAAAGAGCAAAATAAAAAGGGAGTATAGACACAGAGCTTTTATATCTACCTTAAATATGTTGTAGTTTGAAGCATAGCAATGAATATAGGTAACAGTGAAGCTTTGTTGGTAGAACTGCATAACATATCCATGTACTGTGTGAAAAATAAACAAGACGTTTTGCTTCTAGTTAAACGTGTCCTAGGAATCTATTCATCTGTATATATTTATCCCATGCAGCCACAACTAGCAGAATGCTACTTGGTTGGGAGTATTGATGAAATCCCTTAAATAAATGTTATTCTGCTGTTGAAATTTCATCAACAAGAGTAGTTAGGGTCAGGAAGCTGCACTTAAAAATGTTTGTTATCCTCAGAGCAAAGAAACAGTTAACACAGGTAGTTAGAATAAATAGAGCAAAAATGCAAAAGAAATTTATCTCTAATAATTTTACAAACGTTGCACCAAAACATTTAAAAGCAAAGTGAGCAAATTAGTCAGGGAAAAACATCCCATCATTAGAATAATGCTTTCCTAGTTTTTTTTTTTAAATATATTTTTAAACTTATTATTGAAGGTTTTTGCATTTCAAAGTATCAGTAAAACAATAAAATAGCTAATTAAACATGAACAAACATCAACAACCTTACTACTCCTTGCCATTCATCTCCATATGGTGAAAAAATAATATAAAGAAATAGAAAAACATTTATACATGACAGTCACAGCCATATTATTTTAAAATAATTGTATTGATTGCATATAATAACGTGATGAAAAGTTATTAAAAATTAATAATAAAAAAATTAATAATAATAACTAAGTAGTAGTGATGATACTATGATTACTACTACTTATAAAAATATTAATAATATTAATAATTATTACTAGCATTGTTACTAGTTATCTGTACGGACCGAAAGTGCTGAGATTGATTTGAATGCCGTTCAACAAACTTAATTATGAGGTAAAAATTATGATATTATTCTCTCCTTTTTTTGTTTAGTTTCGCATTGTTGGGTTAGCGGACCGAATGTGACGGGCAAAGCGTTTAAGGCGGACTCAAATAAGCGTCGCACAGTGTTGTTTTGTGCTTGCCGGAAGTTAGCCAGTTTTGCTGCCACAACTGGGCGGTTTAAAACGATTTTAGCGTTAAAACAAACAAACAGAAAAAGAGAAGAAGATGAAGCCTGCAGTGGACGAGATGTTTCCAGAAGGAGCCGGACCTTACGTCGACCTGGACGAGGTCGGTTTAAAGTTTAAACAGCTAATGCTAATATGAGTGCTAATGCTAACAACAGTTGAACTGTGTTATTTTTGTTATTTTCTGCCGTGTTTGCGTTAACAGTGAGACAAATTTTAAAGCATACGGTCTTTCTAAATATTAAAAATATATTCAGCTACAACCTAATAGAGAAGTCAACATTCATGTTTACCAGAAACAAACCGGACTGCTACTATTTATGCAGATCCAAACAGTAATGTGAACATGGTTTGCTTTATTTTCTGGTTCTATTCAACATTTTTGCACTTTTACAAGGAATTGAGTTTATGTTTTCTTTTTACAAAAATTTCTCAAAAAATAAATAAGCCTAATTTATTATTTTTATTAAATTAAATTAAGGTTTTATGACTTATTTTAATCTGTACTTTAGGCGAAACAGTATCAAAACTTTTAAAAATAAATACATAAGAAATGAGTTTTACCTTTTAAATTTCAATTATTGAACTCAACGTTTAGATTGCATTCTGATCTGTCTAGATGGATTTATACAACATTCTCAAGCCCTTAAATCAAACTAAGTGTTTTAGAACCATATATTTTAATTTTATTTTGTCAGAATAAACATAAATATATGTAATATTCGTACCTAAAAAAGTTTACTGAAATACTGGTGTAGTCAAGTTGGTTTCATTCTCTATTAATCATCAGCTTTTTAATGCATGTAAATATGTGCTTTGCTCCGTTTTCCACTCATGTACAGTAATGCAATGCTGTGTGTCAACAGGCAGGGGGCAGCAGCGGCCTGCTGATGGACCTAGCAGCCAACGAGAAAGCCGTTCATTCAGATTTCTTTAATGGTAAGACGCAGAGCTTATTACTATTCACTGAATTTGCTCAGACCTGAACTTCAGTTCTTCTTCCTAAAATGTTTCCAAACATCAGAGGTGGTTTAAAGAAAACCTGAGACTCCTTCTTTTGTTTTGTAGAGAGGTGTAGGTAATGTTTGCTCTATTTTTTTCAAGCAAATGATTTGATTTGCCTCCGTTGATGTGCCTTGGTAGTCAAGTTTTAATGATAATGAATAGAAATTTTGCACATGAGTGATTCTTAGGCAATTTCAAATTATATTAGCAGCTTCATTTGACAGAAAAAGAGGTCAACTAAAACTTTCCCATAATATTTTAAGAAAATTTCCCCCTTCAAGGAAGAAGCCAGCATGCTAAGCTCCAGGGAAATGTGAAGCTTGTAATCTAATTTGTTCCCTGAAACACGTTGTTGTTTCACATTAACCTTAGAAAAAGTCCTGTTGCTTCCCACTCTGAACAGCAGCTAATGTGCGGGTGGAGCACAGAAAAATACCCAGCTAATCTGTTTTCTGTCTTGCAGCGCTGGCTCCCAGATGAACAATTCTGGCTCAGCAGCACATGACCTAGAAAGAAAAAGAGCTGATTGTTAAAAAGACGATGCTGTGGCGTAGTAAAGTGAGTTTATAGGTGCTTTCAGACTGAAACTCAGTGGGACGCCTCGCCTCAGTCAGCCGCTTTAAATGCCTGCACACTTAGAAACCTCACCTGCTTCATCAATGAGCACAAGTTCAAAACCCTTCAGCTTATAGCTGGGTTTCTAAAAAAGTAGATTTAGTTGGTATTAGTTTGTAAAATTGCTTTTTCCATATCTGCAGCCTTTGAACATTCTCACATTTGTCACGTTACAACCTCAAACCTTTAACGCGACATCTCAACCTATAACATCTCACAGAACTGTGAGATGTTCAAAGTTTGTTTTATGACCCAATCCTGGATGTTTTCTCACCTGATAGTCCAGTGGTTTTGATTTGATTGGGAACCGAAATTGCAACATTTGTTACATTTTCAGCTGGAGAGGTTCGCTTTTACACTGCAATTAACCGAACTCTCTGGAAAACTTGTTCCCCTCCACGCCTGTGGGGGCGCTGCAATAAGAACAAATGAAGGAAACGACACAAAAACCTCAGAAGAAGACACTGAGCGCATGAACTGTAAATAAAAATGGAGCAGCGACAGATTTTAGCGATTGTAGGATTTCTCTTTTGTCTTTGGTAAAAGACCACTAGTCATTTCTCCCGCTAATGCTAAACTGGCGCATTTATTTTGGTTGTATTTACCCAGAATGCCCTGCGCTGTAGTCGGGAGCAGTCTCCGGTCGACTTGGCAACAGAGGACCAGATTCACTTCTTTGGTCCGCATCAGAGTTTGATTACGTGTTCACATCTAATCGAACTCTGAAAGTCCACAAATGAAGGACTTTTCTAGACAATTAAAGTGGACTAGACAGATTTACGTGAATTCAACCTTAAACTCCTCCAGAACCTCTTCCTTGACTTCACGATGCCGTTTGTTCTCTAATTTTAAATTCCAAACCTCTCAGAACATCTAAATTACACGCAGTTGCTCTACTTTTTATTTAGAGGCATCGGATCAAACAACATTTAGATCAATAAAACCAGACAAGATCGATGTTTTGCACTTAAATGTCCACTAGGTAATCAAAACTCCTTAAAGTCTAGAAAATTTCAAAAAGCTTGGAGTCACAAATGAAAATGATTTTATAAATGTCACTAATGAACTCTGACACCTTTGATGAACGTCTGCATGTTGTGATCGGCAGTTCAGTTTATGGATTCATTAAAAGCAGCACTGAGGTGCAAACTCATCTCAGAAAAGGTATTAATTAAGTCAGAGGTGCCTAAAGTGTGGGGCGGGGGCCATTTGTGGCTCTTGGATTGATTTTGTGCGGCCCTTCACCACAATTCAAAAAGTTTGTAATTTCTTTAAAATTATATTTTCCGTGGCAAGTTTTTATCTTTTAAACGTAAAATATGAAGTACACAACAGTTAATTTTCTTTACTTAGCCTGTTTTTATTATTTTATTGTTATCTCTTAAGTTGTGCCACAAACACCTAGCGAGTTTTTAGTCAAAAACAGATCTCATTATATTTGGCTAAATGCATCAAAGTTTGTAGAAAAAAAATTCTTATTTTCATTGCTGGGAATAAACTAAAAACAATTTATAGATTTAAAAAATGGAAAATATTTTTCCATTTTTTAAAGTTAAATGAAGTTAAATGGCTGTAAATGTAGAATGTTATGTTTTCTTTATTATTGTCCAGGCAAAAGAGAAATAACTCACATTCATATTTTTGTGTTTTGAGGAAATTCCAACTTGGTGATTTTGGCCCTTGGTGCAAAGAGTTTGCTTAAGTCCTGCTGGTTGAATCTGCCTAATGTGACATTAATATGCAGAATAAATGGAGCTGCAGAGTGCGTTTCTCTCCCTCTGATGAGCTGAAGGCACAGTGGTTCATTGTTGCACAGATTGCTGGTCAGGCTGCAGCAGAGTGACTTAGTAACATTTGGTTGTAGCGTCTGGGCTGCCTGCCATGTGCAGCGTAGTGGTGATGCTTCAAACCGTTGTCTGGTTGGGAGATGCTTTGACATTTACCACCAGGTCTCTGTAGAAGGTCAGCTGAGCGCCGTAAAACAGTCAGTGAAGCTGCATGTAGAAAAGACAAACTATGGATTCTAACCCAGTTTTAAATGTGCAAAAACTACAGTAAAGCCCGAAATTATTCATACTCCTGGAAGGTTTACATTTAAAGTCATTTTCATTTAACTGATTAGTTTGTTATATCAGAAAACCATAATGTGTAACTCTTCTGTGTTTGTCTCAGGTCCAATATGGCCGACTTGACAACAGACTCACTCAGGTTCATTGTATTTATTCTAACAAATGAAGGAATCAAGTTGGTGGTGAACATCAGTCATCTGCATTAAATAAAATATATTAAATAACCCTTAACAAACTACAGAGCAATAGCTCCCAATGAGCAGTTAGCGTTTGTAAAATTAAACGTAGCTAAAATCCACATTAATAATAATAATAACAGTTAAAAACATAAAGAAAACATGACAAAAATACATGAAACATCGTCTAAATTTGTCTAAAATATGTCAAAAATATAATACTTGTGACAAAATCGCACAGCTGACCCTAATGCATACCGCAGTTACCGACGGCAACAGAAAAAAAAGTGGGAGGAGCTGTCAGTTGCTGGTTGCTGTGGTAACCACCAACTGCCAAGAGCAGCGTAACAGAACTTAAAACACCAACAAATATCTGGAGAAACAACTTGAGTAAACAAAATACATTCAGTGAATAATTAAACAATTTTTTGACAAACTTCGCATCTATAAAACTGTTATAATAAAACCTTGTTACGAATGTAAGAGCAGTTATCAACTTAAAAAATTAAGGTTTTGAAAACCGTCCAAAATGTCAGACTTGATTTTGTGTAATTGTCTAATTTAACTTTCATTTCATTATATAGTTTTATTTTCTCTTCCATTGATGTTGCAGTTTGTTCATTCATGTCTAATTGTGATGTATGAAATTATTAGTCAATAAAACATAAATGACAAAAAAATGATTTATTTCCATTTTATTAAAATATATGTTAAATAATTATAAGTGAGTGTTTATTGGCATTATGGCTGGGATTTTTTTTTTTCTACGACTTAAGTTGTGTCTCTATGTGGTTGATCATGAGAAATGTAGATGCCACTATCCGAAAATTTAAAAATAGTAATTAAAAAAATGAATATTTTATATTTGCTGTACAAAAAAAATTAGAATTTTCACAAATAATTTGGAGATATATTCCACAGAAAAATCCAGGAACAGGTGAATCTACAAATCCACCTCATTTATTGGTTGGTTGGTTTGGATCTAATGTCAAAAATATAAAAATATAAATGACATTAACCTTGTTACTGAATCATCCTGACATTATCTCAGACCAGACAGAAGATTGAGTTTAAACACTTCATTAATTTATAAAATCAATTCTGTAAAAAAATGAATAAAAACAGCCAATAGAGGAATTTTACAATAAGCAAAAGAAAATCATTTTAGGAGGCTTGTATTCAAGGCTTCGTCTCAATAACAAGGGTTACTTATCTTTTTCTTGCAAAGGAAAACATCTCCGTTTCTGTTTGAGGTTATATAACCGTATGAAATGTGTGTGGGTGGATTCAGAAGCTGTTTTGATTATGTCTTCTTTTTTTTAAGTGCAAACAAAGTAAGACAAAAACATTTTGGATCAATGCCAGCCTGTATTCGTTCACTTATTGAGGGGGAAGTTTTAGCTCATTTAAAGTGAGCGTCTCAGCTTGAGTGGGAGGAAAAAAAAAAAAAACATTTATTATTTTCAGAACAATTAGCTGAATGGTAGGAGAAAACAGCTGGACTCATCCTACTCTGGCCGTTCTCTCCTTCTCCTCTTTTCCTTCTTCTTCCTGTTTTCAGACTTTGAGGATCTGTTCGACGACGATGACCTGCAGTGATCACAGCGCCTGAAGACGTGTACATAGCAAAGATGAAGAAAACTGCCTTTTATTTCTCTTTTTATTTGTACAGACTCTCATATTGGTGATTAAGTATGCTATTAAAACAAATAAAGTCTTTGTGTTTCCACTGAACGCTGAGTGAACCAGGTGTTTGTGAATACTCAGTCTCTTACATTCCAGCTTTGGAGGAAATTATGAGTATGTTTTTAGTTTTGTCGTGTTTCAATCTGCTCCGATTGCAGGTTTGTGGTCTAAGAGGACCATCTGTCACCAAACATAATTACACACAAGGATCCGTGTTAACGTGGCCTGTAAACACTCTGAAGGCGAAATGGGATGGGAAAGTATGAGGAAATCCTAAAACATATATATTCCTGCCTTCTTTCAGATGTAATTGGAAGCTTTCTGTCTGAACGAATCAAATTTTCAGGGACTTTCTTCTCTGTAAGCTGATGTAGACAAAAAGAGAAGCCGCTGAAACGGAGAAATAAAGCTGGTTTCTGTTCGTTTAATTCCCCCCCAAAAAAGTCAAAACAGGCACTTATTACTACAGGATCATTTATACACGAGGTAAACTGCTTTAGAGAGACGAAAAAAACGTTTTGAAGACTAACTACATTTAAAAACTAGCAGTGGTTACACTCTTAAAGTAGTAAATTAAAAGTAGAGTGGTAGATTAATAATTTATTGGATTAAAATTAGTTCAAATTGGTTAACTAATAGCAGTAAAAATAGCTGAACAAACGTGCTGGAGGCTCAGCTTGGGTTGCTAGGTGACGGGTAGGTTGCTAGGTAACGGGCTGGTGTCACCAGCTGAGGGGCAGTGCCTGCTGATTTGCGACCTTCTGGAAGTTTTTGATATCAAAAAATATAAATTTGTTACCAAAATTTCTGGATGTTTGTGTTTTTTAAGCACTTAGACTATTTTCAAAAGCAGTAGAAACCCAAATGGAAGTACAAAAACGGCAAAAGTGTGAATTTTGTGTGATATTTTCCGTTTAATGTTTGTTTTTTGTATTGAGTATAACCTTTTTTTTGTTGTTGTTTTTAGTAAACCAAGTCCTCACTGAACTAATAATACATATTTTTGTAGCTTTTTAACTCATTCATTATACATTCATACAGAAAAAGCTGTGGTATCAAAAAGAAAGTGTTGCCTTTTATGGATATTTTCATGAAAAACATGAAAACATCCAAAGAAATGGTGAAAAACATGCATCATTTCTCCAAACTACTACAACATAATGTTTAAAACATGATTTATTTGGGATAAAATCAAATTCTGCGTGGAAGTAATATTCATCTCCAAGTTAAAATTCTCTCAAAAAATCATACAGTAATATCTGTAGCTGCTTTAAAACTCATCAAAACTGGATTATCGCCTCCCGTCGATTAGATAGGGTGATGCTGCATCGCGCGTCTGTTCGGGTAGCGGTGTGTGTGTGCGTGTGTGTACCTGTGTTTGTTACGAGGCTGGCAAGTCTGAACAGACTTTAACCGTGGAGGAAACTGTAGATTATCAGACTCCTCATGTGTGGACCAGCTGTGCCTGTTTCTGAGCGTCCTCTGTGGTTTGGCGCGCCGTGAGGTCCCTAAAAACTGCTGATGTAGCTCCCAACCACCCTTCATTACTTTCTTTTTGTTTTTCCATACCTCTGCTCTCGCGTTAATCTCTGCTTTCCTTGTTTTGGATCGTTGGTAGTCACAAAGCCACTTATGTTTTTTAAAAAGGCTTTGGGATTGTTGCCAAATATTTTGTCATTTATGATTTTTCCACTAAGCTGCAACGGTTGCAGTTTAACTGACTTTTGAGAATATTTTTCAGGAAAGAGTCTTTGTCTGTCAGCAGTGAGAGCGTGTTGGACCAATTGTAGATACAAAAAAAAAAAATGAGTAAAAGCCAAAAAAATCTCAGAAATATTCTTGAAATGACTTGGACATTTCTGAGTTTGAAAAATCTAAACTTTGCTAGCAAAAACTCAGAAATTTTCTAGAAAAAATTTGGGCATTTCTGAATTTGAAAAGTTGCACATTTGCTAGAAAATATCTGGAAATTTCTGAGTTTAAAAAGGCAAAAATCTTTGACTCAATGTTTCGAAAAGTTGAAAATTTAAAAATTTCAAACTCAAAAATTTCCAATTTTTAATCCTCAAAAATGTTTAACGTTTGAAGCTCAGAAATTTACTTGCTTTTTCTGTAAAATTTCTTAGATTAATTTAAAAAAATTGTAAGTTTTTTTTCTCACATATTGGACTTTTGAAACTCAGAAATTTCTAAGTTTTTTCTCAAAAATTTCTGAGATTAATATCAAAATTTTAGTTGTTTTTTTATTCTTGCAAATGAGTTTTTTGGCAGAAATGTACTCATATTTTTCTATCTGTAATGTCACTCTAGTTCACGATATTAAATACAAATATTTTTTAGTGTTTTGTCATTTTCCACTAAACTGTTGCAGTTTAGTTGATTTTTGAGAATATTGACAAAGAACGACCTCTAACAGTAAACATTCACCATTCAGTCTGTTTTGGCATCAGCACTTTACAACTTAATTTAGTTGAAAAGGTTTTCCAAATAAAGAAAGGCTTCTGTAGCTAAATGAAAACTTTGCACAATGTGATGATTAATCGTAAGAATAATCGATTATTCTGACAATTAATTGATTAATTGTCAGAATAATCGATTGCTAAATAAATCATTAGTTGCAGCCCTAAAATAAATCAAAAGCAACCTCTTTTTTCAGTGTATTATTCCACGTCTCCATCTATTTTCCGGGCCCTCCCGCTCTCTTCTATCCTGCCTTTAATTAGTGTTCCTGCTAGACGCCTCATTGGCCCCAAACCTCGAGCCAATCTTGCTGCGGCTCCCCTCGACCCCCTCAGGTGGTCCGTGTGTGTCTGAGACGACGTTCCCAGTTAAAAACCTTCCCAGTTCGTTCATTCTGGGCAGTCTGTAAGGAGCGGATTCCCAGTTGAAAACAAACCAGTAGAACATCCGGAGTCTCTTCGGCCCCGTCGGCTTCTTCCCACTCCAGACCGAAGCAGCAGAGTCAAAATAACCACCAGGTAAGAGGCCCAACGCGCCCCAGCCTGTGTTTACCTCAGGAGTTTTGGGTAATTTCCAAGGTTTCAGACGCAGATGAAAGTTTGCTTCTGTGGAAAAACACCTGGTGTTGATGTTACAATGACAAAGCCTTTGGTATTAAAGGCCGAAAGTTGGGAAAACTTCATGTAGTGACATATAAGACTGCTTTTACAAACTCCTGCAGACGAGAAGCAGCTAGATACGAGAAATGTTTCATTTAACAACCTAATTATTGCAGTTAGGCTTGAATTTGCTTAAAAAAATCAAAGTGAATATTTTCTTTAAAAGTAAGTCTTCAGTTTTTGGTTCTTGTAGGAGTGGAAGAAGTCCAGTCATGGCTGAACGGAGGAGCTGCTACGCTGTTTGGATCACTTCCCTTCTTGTTGTGATGCTGCTGCCTGGTGAGTACGGCGTCGTTGTGCTGCAACATTCGGCTTTAATGGGTCACTACAGCTGCAGAAGCATGCAGAGCATCTAAGAGTAGCACTACTTTAATATATTTTTACTCTAGTAAAAGTAAAAAGTAGCCAAAAGTAGAAGTAAAAAAAAAAATTGATAAAAAGTCTTCTCAAGAACTGAGTAAGTGACCAAAATATTACTTAATATTTAAGTATTATATCATCAGAAGGACCAGAGTAGAAAGTTATGTGGAAATTTTGGTATTTTAAAGTCAAAAATGAAAATAAGAAAATCAGGCATTTTCTTTACCCCAATCAGTTTCTTTCCTCGCAGTTTCTGTGGGTTTAACGTTCATATTTACTGCTTTGAATGAAGATATGTGCACATTTATTTGCAATTTCCTGTTTTTGAACATAAACAAACCTCTGTCCCACCTACATGGAATGTTTCCTTATCTTTCCCATTTTGAAACGTGCCATGGATAACTAACTGAAAGTTGCTAAGCAGTTTTAAAAACAGAAAAAGTAAAATATAAATGACAAATAATCTTCAGTTGCTTTATTTTCTTCCAGTTGTATGAAGAGTCATGTCAATAATTCTGGAGTTGTTGATTCTGTTAAAATAAATCTAGTTTTTTATGCATGTTTTAAAGTTTTTATGTGCAATTCTTATTTATTTAATTCATTTATTTCTTCCGTTGTTTAATTTATTTAATATTTTTTCTGTCCTGGTAGGAAAACAATACGATGAAGTTAAATTTATTTCATTGAAATTTTTCGGGGCACCAAAAATAATTCCACCTGTGATTTTGCTAAAAGGAGGTTTTTTTTTTGTTTGTTTTATTTTTTAATTAAATATAATTTTAAATGCAATTTAATTAGTATTTAAACTTCTTAATATTTATTTGAAAATAAATACAAATTTGTTTAAATATTTATTTATTTTAATAATACATACAAATAAGTTAATTATATTTATATATTTACTTGAAAGTAAATTTATGTATTTATTTATTTGAAAGTAAATATGATTTTTTTTAACATAATAATTATTAAACATTTATTATTATTAAATAATAACAAAATAGACGTGGCACTAATGGTTATGCAACAAATGAATAAAAATGAAAATATCCAACAAATTAATAAAAAAATGCTGTATTCAATGCTTTAAAGTTTTTATTTCCTGTCGTTCTTTTTCCCCACAAATATCTGGGATTTCTTGTCTTTATTGCTCAGAGTTTTTGCCACATCATTTCACCTGTTTTTTGTGTGTTAGTTTAAATAAAACTGCCTCTATATCTTCTAAGTAAATGACACTTCTGATAAGTTATAGCTGCTCATCTGAAGGTTCTGTTGGCGGAGACCTTTGACCTCCACGTCGTCGCCGCGGCTCGTTCATCTCTCCTCTGACGTCCATAAATAAACATCTCATGTCCTCCGCCACCTGTTTCCAGTTTGCTCCCGACCTGACGGGCTTTTTCTCCCTCTTTTCTTTTTGAAATACCTTCAGACGGTTTAACCGAGGTTCTTTTCATCGTTAAAAAATCAGGACCTGTCAGCATTAAAGCCCGGCTGCTTCCAGATGTGCGACTCGCTTTTTTCTTTCTTTTTACAAGCTTGTAAAGAACAATCCAGCGGATACACAGAGGCTCCCACCCCCTTCCTCCTCCTCTTCATCGCCACAGGTCACCTTCGCCTCTCCTTCCCTTTCATTTACACTGTAAAAAAGATGGATGCTCCTGTATGTAAAATCACAACAGAAAAATACTGTAAACGTTTTGTTTAAATCACAGAAGCTTTTCTAAACAATCAGCACATTTCATTAACAAGGCAGTTTAAAGTGCTTTATGTGATAAAAGACATAAAGCACTTTAAACCAGTAAACATTACAGTGTTTTTACAGGAACTATATGTGAGTTTAATCAAATGGTGGTTAAAAAAAATAGAAAATTATTGTAGTAGTCAAAACAAATCTGTTAATATGGCTTTCAGATACTGGAAAAACTATATATTTACAGGGTTTTTTAGAAAATACAAAATATATGAGTCACTTTACGATGTTATGCTGCTCATTTTACATGTTATTATATAAAACACTGTTAGGCAAAATTAACATTTAATTTTTATGGATTTAGCAGTAGGGCTGCACCAAATGCAGTTTTCTGGCCCATCACCGATCCTTAAGAAGTCGATTTAAATCTTTTTTGGCTGAAATGTTGCTAAATGTAGCAAGAAAGTTGCTGAGTTGGTAACAGTGGGGGGACAGTTGTTTGCTGTAAATATTCAGACATGACCTGGTGGTTCAGAGGTCGATCTTCAGACATTTACTGAGGCTTCACATGTGAACATCAGCCGATCTCCCAGAATTAAGGAAATCAGCGCCGATAAACCAGTGCACCTATACTTACCAGATTATTAATGTAATTCAGCTGTAAATTAATTCATAGATTTCTTTTTAGTAGAGTTAATTACTTAAAATCTGTCATTTTCACAGGAAAACTCATCAGGTTTGTAACAGTTTGTTAGCAGTGCAGCTTCTGGCCTTCTCCATCAAACCTTCTCAACTCAAAAGACATATTGATGTTTCCTTTGGACCTCTGCCATGTCATCCCGAATCTCCGGACCTTTTTAAGCTCTTTTCCCCTCCTCCTCCTCCTCCCCTCTGTAAGGGATTAACACCTTTCCCCCGGAGAGATGAAAGGAACCAGGAGCTGATTCTGCTGTTCCCCTTCGCTGTTTGGGGGTCAAACTGTGCGATGCACATGTGCGCACAAACAAATACGGGTTGGTGCACACGCAGCGTTTTGGACGCGCAGCGGGAGGTTTGATGCTACAGGCGTCCCCATAAAATCTACAAAGAGCTGCCGATGCAGCGCTCCGGGCTGAGCCAATTACCTCTGGCCCACTTCATGAATGATACCAGCCTCTAAGTGTTTGAGGTTTAATGTCATATTATCGATGCATTAAAGGCAAATTAAAAATCCTGGAAAGTTTCACAAACAAACTCCTGGATGTGACATGACATCTACTTTCGCTTTTCTGTTTGCAGCGTTCTTGTCTGCAGGGCCGATTCTGCAAAAGTCCAAAGGAGATGGTAAATATGTCAGTTTTATCTTTCATTACTAATTCTTAGTGCAAACACTTGAAATAAGACAAAATTAACTTACAAGTAACTTTTCGGCAAGATATAGGAGCTTGTTTTCAGGCAAAAATTCCTTATTGATGAAAAAGTACTAATAGGCTCTAGAGGAATGCGTAAAGGGAACCTGCTAGATTATTTTATAAATCAAATCAAAGCTTTTTTTATCTGTATTCTGCTAAATTACATCAGTGCATCCAAACTGTTTTTATTTTTTTTTTTTGAAAATTTGCAAATTCATGCAAAATCAACAGATCAACACAATTTTTTGTGATAATTGTTTTTGCAAATTTTCTGCAAAAACCGTCAAAAACTTTGGGTTTAAGTGATGCTAACTCCCACCTGCAGGTGGCAGTATTTCTTACTTCTATAACACTTCTACCTCAGCCGTACTGGATGTTAGGTTATTGTCTGTGATCAATGTGGGGAGTAACATAAACATGGCGGCCATGTTTAATTCCCTGCATGAAGTTGTGGTTGTTTTGAAGCGATCTGATTGGCTGACACAGGTTTACACTGCCCCCTGGGGGTTTGACATGTTTAAGACAACGATCAGGGGAGTTTTTTGTGGGTTGATGTGGATGAAAACTTTCTGAAAAAAATCCTGTGTGCGATATTTTTTTAAACAATGTGGCGAAGATTTTGGTTTTCGTAAAAACCCGGCTATGTGTGGATGAGGGCTTAGTCTCCTCTGATCAGAAGACTTTCTTCTTCTGCAGTTTCCATGGTATGCATGATTTATACTGAGATGTAATTACAGACAGCCGGACTAATTAGGTGGCTTCTAAAGGGAATTTGTTGCACTAGATTTTATTTAGGTGCACCAGAGTAAGTTTGGGCTAAATTTATCTTGCTCTACTTCACAATATGCCTAAAATCCCAACAATAACGGTAAGATTAGTGGTTGTAATGTGAGGAAAAGATAAAAAAGCTTTAGGGAAATTGATAACTTGTAAATAAAATCAAATTTAGGTCATTAAGTGTATTGTAAGGTAGGGATCCTTAGCCCTGACTTCCTGTGTGTCTTGGCCTCAGTGGGGGAAAGCATCCAGGAAAAGGCAGAAGCTGCAGCTTCCCACAGGAGGCTGATCCGTAACCGCAGGAACATCAGCTGGTACAAACAGCACTCCGACTTCTGGGCCTGGTACAAGTACTTCACAGACAACGGCAACCAGGAGGCAGTGAGTCAGCTCTAACACACACATACACACACAAATGAAGCTGTCTGCATTACACACCTGCTGGCTACTGGTACCAGGTTCACAAAGGTTTTAAAAGATTACAGTTGCAAAACACCTAAAATTTCCAAGAGTGTTTCCATTTTCAACAGTTATTTTAAAGTAGACATTTCTGTTAAATCCTTGCTTACATGTTAAGTTGTCTAAATAAAGTGGAACTGCGATACTTTGGTATGAATTTCACGTTAGCTCCACAGGCTGAGAACAACTCGTTTCGATACTGTCTCTTTAAATGCAAATGAGGCACTTCAGGCCACGCCCCCCTTCAAGAACGTTCCACTCTAACCTGTGGAGCCATTTTTGTAGATAGCAGAGATGCGATTATCTAGCGATGTCAACAACAGAAGACTGACATGTTTGAGCCAGGAAATGTTAACGCATAATGAATGAACATGCCTTGTAAACAAGGCCTTAGCATAGTTAGCTAGTTAGCTAACGCTAGTGCTAAGAACGCCACTGAATATATTTAGAATACGTGTTCCCCAAAAAAAAGTAAAAAAAAAAAAAAAGCCATACTATTTATGTAACAGTACCATTCAAAACAGTACAGTTTTGTCATCAAGGAGCTTAGAGCTAGCTCACAGCGCTAACAAGATGGCACAATGCTACCGGCAGCAAAAACAACACACAATAAATTCATATCTAGAATAAAGTTATTTTTAGCATTATTTGCAGCTACCTCTTTGCTGTGTCAGTCATTTCCATATTGTCCTTCAGTCAGACGAAATCTCTTGGTAAATCCTTCCTGAAGGTTGCTAAAGGACTCGTCCTTGAATGGTATAATGCAAATAAAAAGGACTTTCCCCACAGATGAGGGAACATTTCCAAGAAAAATAACATTTATTGAGGCACTGTGAAGAAGTTCTAATGGACGGTGTTATGAACTGTTTGGGTTAATACACCCAAAAACCAAATATTTTGACTTATCCACTTGTAGCTTTGGTATCCTTGAACTTGTGTTACAGAAGTGCTGTGAGAAATTAAAATTGTGAATTTGCAAAATTGGTTAACCTGAAGTCCACGACATTGTTTAGCAGTTCCACAGCAAATACTGTGATGTAGTAGTTTAGAAACAGTAACAGGGAGTAGAGAAAACTAAAAAAAATATGACTCAAATAGACTATGAAGATATCTACCCATCACCGGAAGAGACTAGATTCAATTAGTTTCTTCCGGTGATGGAACATCAGAACATCTGATGAACGTGGAGTTTCGGCAAATCACTCAGAAAACCCCAGTCCGTTTCCAGCTTCATAGTTCAACCACATTTTTACACCAGAAACTAAAATAAACAGGTGGTGCCTACCTCTAGAGGTCATTGGCTGAGAGGCAGGCTACACAGTGGCTAAACAATCATGCTAACACTCATACCAAAGGGCAACTTAGAGACACTAATTAGTCTAAGAATCACATTTTTGGACTGTGGGACATCAAGCCGGGATTTGAACCCAGGACATATTTGCCTCAAGGCAATAGTGCTACCAATCACACCATCAAACTTCCCATTTGTTATTTCCATTCTCATTCAACAATAAAAAAGGCTCCTGCAATAATTCTCAACACACGTATCAAAACCAGGGCTATATTTTCATGCTGTAAAAGATTTAAGATATCTTTTATATAATTGTTTTTCTGTACTTTAAGCTAATAGAAGCAGCTAACCACTAACAACCCCCCTTCACCTCCAGGTTCAGGAAATGGACAAGATCTATCTGGCCTATCTTCAGAACAAGAACCGTGCCGAGGCGCGCCGTTCCTACAAGGCCTACCTGCGCCACTTGGGGGAGATATACAAGTCCTGCGCCGATTCTGACGATCCCAACTGCGTGGCATCTTACACAGGCCAGCCCAAATCCAAACCAGAGCCCCCTAAACCAGCCCCCATAAAAACATGTGACCCAACCAAGGATACTCGATGCTTGTATATGGCTCTAGTCCAGGGTAAGAGTCCCTATCTGCCCCTGGTGGTCCCACTTGCCCCCACAGCACCAGTCAAGGCCCCTGCTCCTTTATATGTCCGTGCTGCTGCTCAGTCGAAGGAGCCGGCCCATTATTACTACGCTCCATCTGTAGTGCCCTTCCTTACAAAGGTAAGATGTGTTTTCAATCATTTGGACAGAGTAACTAACCCACCAAATCAACTTTTTTTATTTGCAATGTGAACACGGAGTGGAAAGAGTCTCCTCTGCATACTGAGTGGAAAGTGTCCATCCGGCATACTGCAGGGTTGACGACAGTCAGATTGACTGCAGGACAGGAAGTGGGAGGGGCTCACAGTAACACTTGCTTCTTGCTCAGGACAGAGCTGAGCTGCAGAGCTTTGACACAATAAAAAACTTTAACAACTCAGATTAAAGTCGTGAGATTTGTCAGTTTTAATTTTTTGATAAAAAGTCACTAGAGGGGTCTGGAAAGTTGCTAAATATGATGACAAAGTTTATAAGTTGGTAACGGTGATTCTTTCTTCCTGACCATAGCCCTGCTTACCCCCTCCACTCATCCCCACATTTGGCCACACCCCTCAGTGTCTTGCGTTAAGCACACGTGTCAGTCTCTGTTTCTCGCTTTTTCAGGATCAGAAGGCGGAGCTGCTGCGTATCTGCTCTTCTGATGATGTTGAATGTATGCAGTACCACCTCAGAGCTGCCTATGGGCATCTTGCCTCTCCCGGACCCCTCCCATCATACAGCCACCTGGGCTGTGACTCCAAGAAAGACCCTGCCTGCAAAGCTATACTAGCTCAAAAGGCACCTTCTGGTCTCTACCATCAGTACCCCAACTGTGATCCTCTCCGGGACCCTTACTGTTCCTATGCTGCCTCTCTTGTGGTATCTTTTTTTGTCAATATATTGCCAATTCATGACATTTAATCTGCTGTCACTTTAACTTTTTACTTATCTGGCCCTACAGGCTCCTCGTGCTCCCAACCCTTCAGCCCACACTGGTCCTGGATCTTGCAACCCTCTTTATGAAGACAACTGCAATCCTCTGACTGCCACCAGATTCTCTTCCCCCCCACAGGAGTACAGAGGCAATGAACGAGACGAAGCGGCGTCTATTCGTGCAGCTCCTCCTCCAGCTGAGCAGAATGACCCTTATGCCATGTTTAGGAATACTTATGCTAATGCTAACAGAGTTACAGATCCGTACACAATGTACCGACAGTATCCGACCCCAGCCGCTCCTCAGTCTACCGATCCGTACAACATTCTTCGTCAGTTCATGTCTCAAGCTCAGAATAATGACCCATACGCTCCACGCATGTCTGCTCCTGAGTCTAACCCTAACGATCCTTTCTCTGCTGTTCGGGAAGCCATGAATCGTCAGAGTCCTCCCTCGCCCAGGCAGCAGTACCCGTTTTCCAACCCGAGTTATGAGGAGCCACCCCAGGAGGAGCGTCACTCTCTGGGACCTCCAGGTAAAACCAAAGAGGGCTATGACTGCTACATTGGTTACGACCGTGAATGTTTCCCAGTAAGACCTAGCCAACCTCACTCCGGAGCTCCTCGCCGTACTCCCTATCCCGTTGCTCCCTACCAACCCCAACAGAATACAGATGGCGACCGCAGAGGCGTCCTGGAACCAGACAACCCTCACTGTGACCCTGAGTACGACCGTGACTGCCGCCTACGTCGCTACGAACCAGCGCAACCCCAACCTGAACTCCACACTCAGGAGGACCACAGTCAGAGAACAGAAGAGTCTGAGCAACACGGACAAGACCAGTACGAGGCCGAGCCCTACCAGAGCGGTCAGGAAGAGCCTTATATGGCCTACCCGCCTCAGTCGCAGGGTACGCCCAGCCTGCAGGACATCCTCCGGAGCTACGGAGACCGCTTCCCTGAACAGGACGACCACAGAGCCTACGCAGACGACTACCGCAAGAAGTAAAGGTGGAGGTGAAAACAGAAGGACATTAAACACACGGTCCCGAGCGTTCATGGTGCTCAGACCTTGAACACCTTATGCAGCAAGCAACCAGCTCTGACTGGTCAGGAAATGGTACTTGGGTCAAGTCTGTAGAGCAAATGAGCAAGAACATGCACATGACGTCCAGATATAACCTCCGGCTGCAGGAGCACGCTCAGTAACGATGCTGAAAATCAGTGGCTTTGTATGACTTTAGGTGCTTCAGGCCTATCCAGTGTCTTTGCTTTCTACCTTCCACCTTCAACCTCATTCTCGCACTATTTCCTTATCTTAAATTTTGCTTCTCAATCTATACTTCAAACCTTTTAAAGTCGTATCTGTTGCTATCGGTAATTGATTTTGTAAAGATTTTTTTCTTCATTTTGAATGTTCCAATAAAAGATAAACACTCTAGAAGCATTTGGTGCATTTTATTTAGAGGAACTCAGCAACTTTTTGCAGCAACTGCTTGGATATTAATTAAGCAACATATTTTCATTAGGTCCTTTCTCTAACTTAGCTATCATTTATCAATAATGTAGGCTTTTTATTGGATACGTTCACTTTACAGACCCTGTCCAATTGCTCACATAATTCAAAGTTCTTCACTGGAAAATAAATGAGCAGAGGTAAAAAAAAAAACAACAAAAAAAAAACATTTGAAACAAGAAATACAACATTAACAGACAGATTTACATATTTAGGGAAAAAACCAAAGTGTAGATCAAAAACATAACTGGCAAAGAGATGAAAATAATCATGGACCTTTTATGGTTACGTCCCACTCAGCTCCTGCAGACTAACCAGCAGCAATTAGCAACGACCTGTAGAACTGTGCATCTGCTGAACTCGTTATAAGAGCTGCTTTTTAGTGAAATGCTGGTAAAAACGTTGCAAAAGGGTTAATAGAAGAGCCACGTTGTGTTGACTTCCTGAGGGTGGAGTGCCAGAAAGAGCAGAAGCTTCTAAAAGAGACATAGCCCCAATTTCAAGGTCTAAAATCGCTAAGTCAAATTTCTTTTAAGTCATTTTTGATATATACAGCATTTTAATAAAAACTAAAGTTAACATAGTTACCTGATTATGTTATAAAATGGAACTATGTGCCTAGAAATGCATAATATTGCCCCGTTAACCACTTGGGCTGTTATTAGAAGCAGTTGAGACCCAAACGGAAGCATGAAAATGTGCAAAATGTGAATTTTACATGAAAGGTCCCCTTTAAAACATGTCATTTAAAACTCATAAAATTGATAGACTTTGCAAAAAAGAGAAAAAAGTAATTTCTGTTAAATTGCTGGTTCCCCAGCTCTTTATCTCTGAGCTTAAACTGAGAAAGGTGGATGAATAAAGGAAGTAAATCCTGGCACCACCTGATTTAATCTGATCACGATTTTCTCACTTGGCATTTTAAAACATGTAATTAAACTTTTAAAATCCGTTTGACATAACTGAAGGTGCTTAAATCAATATTAATTGGGTGGAGGACTAATAGAAAGCCATATTCAATGGATTTGACAGTTAAACCGATTAAAGCTCACTGTGATAAACATCCTCATTTCTTTCATTTGCTCTTAAAGCAGGATCAGAGTCTGTTTCTTGTTTATTACTGTGCTAATTCAATCCAAATCCATTCGGAAGGATATATTAACTAAATTGGGAAGCAGCAAGTGAATTCAGGGCAAATTACATTTGGTCTTAGGCACCATTAAAAGCAACCAGAACAGGATGAGTTGCTTTACATCATTCTTGGTGGCACTGAGGGGTAAATGCCAAGTTGAGATAAAAGCAAATCTGACAACAAATAACATCAAACACAGCTGGGAATATTTAAAATTTACTGTAATATTTTTTCAATCAAACAGCTACTAGAAGCGGTTATAAAGTTAAGAACGAAGGTGTTTCAAACAATAAAAGAAATATTCTAAAAAATAGGATACTGAGGAATAAAGCTAAAAACGGTGTGAAAATTCTCTATTATATCTTGGGACATTTTAGTCATGTTAAATATATCAGCTAACCTTTAAAGTCTACTGTAAATGTGTTTTTACTGATTCTTAAATGCTTCAAAAGTTCCTTGTATTGCCTTCGTTATATGTGAAATAATAGGTGAGTTACAGTAAGGTTTTCAGAACAACTGTAGTTGACAAATGGCTACGTTCACAGTGCAGCCTGAAGTCACCCAAATTAATTTTTGTTCCCCTTAATGCGACCTGGATCTGTTATTTTCTGAACAACACAGATCGGATTTTTAGAAATGTGATCCAGGAAACTTGGAAATGTGGCCATAAATCCGATTCGTATATGATCTTTTAAAGTGTCTGAGTCTGCGTTCGTCGACCTAAACGTCATTGATACTCGACAAACGTCACTATTCTGCGCCCTGACACGAACAAGCGGGAAGAAAAACAACAAACATGGCGAACGATAACGAAGATTTAGCTGTTAACGCCCTGGTTTCGGTCGGACAACAACTTCTAATGTGTAAGATATGCTCCACCGTTAGCATCCATGTTTACTTCCGCAAACACTGAGCGCTTCTTCTTCTTCTTATTTATGGTGGTTGGCAAAACCGGGCAAAACACTGAACTAGCTCTCTATGCTTGACGTTACTGCGCCCTCTACTGCGCATGCGGGACACTACCAGGTCGTTTGCAGTTCACTTACAAGTCTCTAATATTTAGAATTGTGAATCAGATTTCACAAAAAAGAATCCGAATTGAGCGTTAAGGCCTGCAGTGTGAACGTAGCTCATTAAAACAGGAAGTCAATTCAACAGTAATATTAAATTTAAGAAAAAGTATGTATGCTACAAGAAATCAGTGTGCTGGAAGAAAGATATTAAGAAATTAGTGGCTGGACTTGTAAAGATATTTCAGAACCTAAAACAGAAGGTGCAAATTCTATGCAGACTACATTTAATTTGAGAAAGCTTGCCTTTAAGGCCTGCCAGTTTGAAGTAATGATTCGTTTTATACGAAACTGATTAATGGCTACGCAATTAGGCCAGGAAGACTTTGCTGTGCAGGGAAATAAAACCAGAACAGTTAGTGACCTTAGAGGCAGCAACTTTCTGTGAGAACTATTTGCCCCCATGCAGTCCATGTTTGTAGTTGAACCAGCTCTATTTAATTTCAAAAGGAGAATACACACACAAATATGTAGGTTACTGATAAAGCCAGCAGCAAATCAAAGATAATTGTATTGCAAACTAACAATAGATCAGACTTGGAAATTAATAACTAAGTAATTTGATGATAGACATTAAGAGTCTGATTTAAAGAAGAATAAAATTGTTTGTGTTGCATTTATGTCTTAGGTAGTTTAATGCTTTTTAAGGCTGTTTGGATTATTTAAATGTTTAGTGTAGTTAAGTTTCGTTTATTTAAAATTAATGTAGCTTTGCTTAACTTAGCCTGGCTTGGCTAATTTTATTTTTGATTAGCTTAGTTAAGTTTGTAATGGTTTAGTTTAATATAGCTACATTAATTTTTACTTCAGCTTTTTGTATCTTGGTTTCCATTTTATTTTATATGATCTTAGTTTGAGTTATTGTAATGTAGCTTACTTGACTCAGGTTAGTTGTGATTGGCTTTGTTTAGTTGCGTAGCTTAGGGTGGCTTTACTTTGGCTTAATTTAATTTACTTTAGTTACATGTGAAAAATATTCACAGCACTTCACATTTTCCACATTTTAGAATGTGGAGAAAAGAGATTAATTTTATGAAATTTGGAATAAAACCATAGCATAACAGTGATATATGCTACATCACTGTTATGTGAATACTTTCTTAATGTATTGTCCATTTAGCTTGAGTTGTAGCTTAGCTTAGCCTAGCTTAGCTTGGATCGTCTTATTTTAGATTATCTTAGTATAGTTTATCTTTCTTTAGTTTAGGTTGCTCTAGTTTAGCTTGGGTTTTCTAAACTTTTTATTATTACAAAATACTCAGTTTAGTATGATTTAGCTTACCTTAGCTTATTGTAGTTTTTGTCACTTTAGTTTAGGCTAGTATAGCTTAGCTCAGCATACTTTATTTTAGCTTGTCTATGGTGGCATAATCATAGTTATCCTGGTTTAGTTTTTTCTTAGCTTAATTAGGTTAGCTTGTCTTTTAGTTCCTCTACTTGATATGAAAACCATATTTTAGTAGTTACAACAGCTCCAGCACATACAGTAATGTTTAGTATGTTTTATATTTACAGAATATTCAGATGTTAGGTAAAATATTTTGAGGATTTTTGCTACAAAAGTAAACCAAATGGATTTACAGGAGAAGAGATTACATATTTTTTTTGCCCAGGATTCAACCTTACGTGTGTTAATTTATTTCAGCCCCAATTAATCCATCCCAAATTTCTCATATTTGTCTTAATCGTGTTTAAAATACTAAGAATTACAGATAGTGAATTCCTTCAGAGCAAACTTACAACATGGAGAACAGGGATCAGCCTTAGTGGATATTTTCCCTCTGAATTATGAGGAAATAAATTATGCATATCAGAGTAACACAGAACAGTCCTGAAGGCTTTTGTCTGCTCGGTGTTCACACTCTGGCATATGAGTCATTAACTCAACGTTTTCAGGCTGTACTTTCACTGAGCTGGGCTCCCGTGTTTGCGTTGTTTTTCACCGGTCAGTCACCAGAATGTGGCAACAAAGCAAATCTAATTTCCACACGATGATCAGACGTTGATTAGAGCCGAGTGAATATAAAACAGGTTCAAATAATAATACAGAAGACTGAAGACAAAGTCAGCATCTAATACACGATCAAACTTTTGTTATGTTTTTGTCCTCTTCTAATCTTTTCTCAGTAAAAAGTTGAGTTTGTAATACTAGTTTTTAAAGTTTAATTTCAAATGATTGTTTTCTGTTTTTCTAGAAAACATTATCTTCTCTAATGTTTTGTGCAGTAAGGAGTTAAAACACAATAAAAAGCTAAATAACAATTACAGTAGAGGAAGAGAAAAAAAATACATTTGTACATCTGTCACTTTTAGGCTGGACTGTTGTCATTTTTTAAATCAAAATTTCCCCAAAATTCAGTAAAAGTCCTTCAAGTCACAGGGTTATTTAAGAAAGATCGTGTTTTAATAAATATATCATCTTACACAGAGAGCTCCAAAAGGACAAGTTTCATCTTTTCTTAAAGAACTAGTAGTTTTAGGCGAGAAAATGATTTAGACTAGAATATAAATAGACTTTAATGTTCCTCAATGGGGAAATTGTGATGAACCAGCATTAAAGTGACAAGCAAAATGGAAGATTCACACAATCGTAAAATATATATATATGTTTTAGAAAAAGGAATGAGAGATAATTTACAGCTAAAGAAGAAATACTCTAAAGTTATAAGAAATTTTCAGGTTCTAAGAAATATGCAGCTGAGCAGGATAAATTAAAAAATATACAGTGTTCCTGTATATTTGTGCAAGGAAAAAAAACAACAGTTTTTACGATAATATAGGAAAAACTGTAAATAATAGCAGGAATGTAGTAATTGAATTTAGACATTTAATATATTTGAACACAAATTTGACTGAGAGAACCTTTTGCTTGAGAAATAAATTGAACTGAACACAACCTGAACTGTTTTGGGTTCTGTGGTGAGGTGATGAGCAGTCAGTGACCTACCAGCAGTACAGTTCACTTAGTGAACTCAACTTAAAACAATAAACTAACAGCTAATCTGATCTAACTACATGAATAAGCCTAACTCCTAATGTTTATTTAGTTGAAAGTTGTACTGCTGCTATTGATGGGAATTTTGGCAGGTCACAAATCTGCCTGCTACGTAATATAACCTTTCTATATTTACTACAAAATGTAACATGAGTGTATAATTCTTCGCATTCAACTAAGAAGTTTCTGTTTGCTTGAAAATGAACAAAACAATGTAAAATCAATAATGTTCTTTGAACGGATGAGTCTAAAATTCAACTATTTGCAGTCCAGAACAGAGGACATGCTTGTCCTCCACGTCCTCCATGACTTTACAATCAGGCGGTTTTTCAAACGGCTCATTTTTCAGACACCAAGAAAAAAAAGAAAAGGATTTGACCCTCAAACTACACAGTCACACAAATTTTTATTATGCGTTTTGAAGCAATTCTGCAAAATTTCACACACCATTTATGTGTATTTATGTTCATAATTCAAAATTAGAATGAAATCTCCTTAAAGCTAATGATATTTCAGGCAATAAAACAAGAAAATACTGACACTTTTAGCAGACTATTCATGCTGGAATTCCTCTTGGGTTGCTAGGTAACGGTGCTGGGCTTCGCTGGGGTTGCTAGGTAACCGGGCTGGGCTTTACTGGGGTTGCTAGGTAACGGCGTAGTGCCAGTAGAATGTGACTTAATATTTGTAATGTTTCTGAATCAACACTAAAAACATTTCCTCATTGCCAAAAGAACTGCTTGGTGGGTTTTTTAAGTGCTTGGACTGTTTTTAGAAGCAGTAGAGACACAAATGGAAGTAAAAAGATGTGAAAAATTTTAATTTTACTCCTTTAAAATGTATCAATTTCTTTTGTAGAGACACAAAACATTTCTTAAAATAGAATAGATATTTAATAGGGTGTCCAAACTAAAGCCCTATAAAGCATTTCCATTGTTTTGGTCCATATAGATCATCATAAAGTAAGATTAGTGAAAAGAAAAACCACCGGACTAACAGCAGGACTTGACAAGATGGGGCACGATTCCCCACCAAGCATAAGAAGGTGTTTCTTCTATCACTTTGGGCTGAGAATCAGGATCTGGTGGTAAAACAGCTCTGAGGGGGTCCACCTCAAACGAGACAACCTGATAGAGGGATGGCGAAGATGAAGTGAGAAGAAATGTGAAAATTATAACAGGAAAAGGTTGAGAAGTGAAGGAACACAGCGGGTTTTGACTAAAAAAGGACGACCTCCTGGCCTTTCGATGTGCCGGAATATTTCAGTGCTGGTCACTGATTGTGAGACACGCTACTGACCTGTCAGGACTCGTTTCTTTTCCGAGTCAGAAAGGAGAACACAAGAACAGTGCAGTATAATTTGTGCGTGTTCATGCTGAGTTGTGTAGCGAGATAAAGGTCACATATGACTTAATGCCCTTTAAATCTGGGATAAACTGAAGGTCCCTCATTAGTCTCATTACTGAGTGTTGCTCAGGGATGCAGTAACGTCAGTTTTACATGGTGACTTACAACATAGTTTGACAAAATATAAAAACATTTATGTGGAAAATGAATCTTTAAATGAACATCTAAAGACACAGACTAGTTTTAATATGTGCTTTTGTTTTTCATAAAGACATAATATGTTGCCCATTATTTTTGTTTTGCTTTCTGTTTGATGCCTAACTCAAAATATTTTGTTATAACAAGCTTTGCATCAAAGTACCAGATAACCAAGATGATGTACCACTAAGCCTATTGATGCATATTTTACACATAACAAAGATCACGTTGAAGGCACTTTGCCACCATCTAGCGGTCAAAACTTTGCCTAATTTCGCCTAATTAGACTCATTTGGGCACTAAATCCCTAAATATATGTTTTTTCTGTATTACGTGGTCACCACTTCGTTAATAATCTACTTGGAAACAAAATGCAAATAAAATGTTGCTACATTTAGGTAATAAGGGATAAAAGTCTATCTACTTTAACTCCATGATCAATGAGTCTTGTCAAAAACCAGTGAGCATCTCAATTTAAAGACACAGTCTCCATCTCCACTTTATGCCACTGCTGAAAACGTTTTATTCTGCTTTAACTTCACAGCAATAAACATAATTAACATGTTAGTTTATGCAGATATTTTTACTCCTGATGAAGATCCACTCATTCCTGCTTGCTTAAGATCTGAATTTTTTTCTCATTATTTCAACCGTTGTTGTTATGGGAAATAAATTGAAGTGATGAACATTTCTTTTCATTATATTTCAGAACTGCTAAATCTGTTTAGTATAAGGCAAAATAAATGTTCCTTTTGGTTTGTTTATTTTTCAAACAGCAGTGTGGTGTTGGAAGTGCTGTTTTTATTTCTTAGAGGATATTCTTATGCTCCTTTTTTGTTTCTCTTATTTTTACATAAATTAGACACATGGAGTGAAGTTGTATGAGTTATATTTAACTTACACCCACAATAAACACAACTTCAGCTTCAGTTTGCCTCAGCGTTTAAAACAGTGAGTCACTGTTTATCTTTAGATCACGCAGTCAGGAGACAGTTGGATAATAATAATGTTTTTGGATTTAAACTTAGAGACTTGTCTCCAACTTGAGTAGCGTCACGGTTAATTTTATTTTAATTTTGTACATGTTTAGATGTTAAAGTGTAATTTCTACTCTATGAACTTTCATTCTGAGGATTGGAGTGTTTTTATTGATAAATCTTTTTCCAGCTATGGCTTAAAACTAAAATCTCAGATTTTTTTATACCATATTTGATTTCCAATTTTAATTGATTTTTTTCTTTGTTTCTATGCTCAAAAAAAAAAATGACAGAAAATATTTCCAAAAAGTGTTTTTTATTTAATCCTCCCTTTTGTGACTTGGACAACAAAGTGTTAGAGCCAAGCTATGAGAATTTTTGTTTAGTTACAAGAATAAAAATAATTGCACAATAATTTCAAAATTTTGCTATTGGTAAATATTTGATACTGATGCGTTAAAAGATTACTTAAAGTAAAGTATCATCTGTGAAATTTGTACCAAAGGATAACTTTCCTCATTTTAATTTTTTGCTTTTTGTGTTGAAGCTTTTATGAAGTTACTATTACTATTATTCTCCTAATATCATGACTGTACTCCGGTAATATTAGGACATTATCTGCATAAATTAATTGAACTTTGAATTCAAGTCAACTCCACAACGAAGCATTAGGGCCATCATAACAATTTTCTTAAAAGAAGCTGTAAATCACGCTTGTCAAACAAGATGGCCGCCCTCTAAACCATGGTAACTCAATGAATCCATTGGTGAAAAATAACCCAGATTTTCTCAAATTTAATCTTCAAAATATAACAGTTTGATTAAATGTTAAAATGTATTTGTCACCCAGGCCTATTTAAAGCTTTTTCTCGTCTTCTTGCGATTCTTTCAGTTATTTTGCTCTTTTTTCGTTGGCTCAATGAAAGGTTTATGGGCTCTAATTCAGTTGAGCATATTTTATTTTGCTGGTTGCTCTACTCTATTGCTGGTTCCAGTTGACTTTTTTGACATTAAGCTGTTCCTTCCCTGAGGAAAGAGAAATGCAACAAAGACGCATCTTATCCTCATGTTGCAGTGTTGCTCAAAGACTAAAACATTACACCAAATTTACATGAAGATTACCATTAATCACTCTGATATGTTACGAATATTGGAAATAATTGTTTGTGAGTTTATAATCTTTCTAAGCTCTGCGAGAGGAGTTTGAGTTTTGGGTTCTTCATGGTTATTGGGGCAATAAAAATGAACCAAAAGTGAATATTTAAAGGTTTGAGGAGAGTCTGGAGAAGTTTCTAACCTTGGTTTGATAAATTTCCAGACCTCCTGCTGCTATCCTGGCAACGCCTCCATGTTCATCACGCATCCTTCGGCCTGAGCTCTCGTTCATCATTCTGCCGCTGAAATATGAGCCACGGCCCTCACCAGCGCTGCATCTGATTAAATGTGAATCACAAAACGTTTAAAGCACCACCAGGCAGTCATGTTCAGGTTTGTTTCCCAAAAACTCGCTGCCATTCAGCGGTTAATTCGCTTCCATCGGAGTGCCAGACTTTCCTCATTTAATTAGGGGAAAGTGATGAAATGTCCTGGAAATTAAGGCTGAAGTGGCGGTAGAATTTGAGCGGCCACTGGCTCTGAGCATCAGAGTCCAGCAGAAGTCTGTGATCATCTGAGACGTTTAGTTTCTGGATGTCAGCTGTCTTTCTGTGTCCCAAACGTCTCCGGCACATTTGGGGATGAGACGTGTCTTGTCTGTGTCAACTCCACAGGCTGCATTTTTTTTTTATTTTAAATATACTCAAGGAATCAGCGAATACTGAACCATGAATAGGCGAAGATCCACTGCAAAATTCAGTTTTAATCTTTGTGTGAAAGAGAATATCGAAAATTGATTGAGTTTGTATACAAAAGTGGTGTCCAAACTTTTTGCCCTGGAGGCCAAAACTGGCAAATTTAAACTATTGTCAGACCACAAACTTGATTAGATTAAAAATGCAAAAAGTAGCTTACTTAGATTTTTTTTCTTCTTCTTTTTCAGTTTTGCCTACTCAGCAATAAATATTTTTTTAATTATAAAAAAATTATCCTTAACATAAATAGGGAAAAAAAAAACTTCCTTTGGGACATCAATTTTCTATCTTGTTGGCCAAAATCTTAACTTGTAGTCTGAACAAAATCATTTCAAGGACCACAAACGGCCCCCGGGACACATTTTGGACCACAGAAATAAACAAGCTGGAAATAATGATTAAAAGCTCCATTCCTGGTCATAAGGGTCAAAAAATGTCTTTTCTGCTTTTAATTTAACTTCTAATCTTGTTTTTAGTTCCAAGTTTGTTCTTGACGTTGCATTTTGATTTTCATGGAGAACAAAACAGAAAACCAGGACTGAAGGGCAAAAAGTGAAAACAGTGACGTCCAGGGAGGACGAGTGTCGGTCAAGGAGACCAGAGAGGGACGAGCCGCAGCATTTGTCTTCATCTCTTCGATCAGCCACGGCACAGAGAGGGGTCAAAGGTGAAAGATGATAGATGAATAATAATAATAATAATAAACAAGCAGCACAAAGCTCTGCTGCTGCAGCCGCCCAGGTGTGTATTCACTTCAGGTGTGTTTGTTTGCATTTGATTTATTGTGATGAATATTCTCATTACTCAACTTTGCCCTTTCAGTGTTTCTTTACAGAAATCAGAGGCTACATTTTTATTGTGTGTGTTTGAGAGACATGGCAGATTACTGGGAGTTCTGGTCCAATCAAAGGAGGAAGGAAATGCTTGGTTTAGACAGAATATTTAAGTCCCACGAGACATACAGATCTTTACAGACATAATTTACCATCCACTTTTCCAATTCACTCTTCTGACATCATGAACGGCTTTGGAAGTAGGTCGTTTTGAAATGTAAACCATATATGGGTGAAGACATGTCATCTCTGATAACGCCGCTCACTGCAAAAGCAAAAGTTTTTACCAAGTACTTTTGCTCTAATAGCTTGTCCAAATGTCTTAGTACACTTGAAAGAAGACAAAACTAAGAAATATGAGTCAGTACTTTATTTTAGCATTAAAATATTTGTAATGAACTAATTTAAATTAATGTGTTTTAAGTTTTTCAGTTAATAAATTGTATTTTACTGTAGTTCATAATATTTTTGTGTTCTTAAGACAATACATTTGCTGATGCCTGAATAAATCAGTGGTAATTTGTTGCAGCAGGAGCTGGTTTTTTCCTCAGTGTCTGTGCCAAATGAATGATAGGTATTTTGATTTTAGCATCAACTTGAGTCAGAGATGTTTCCCAGATTCAAGTTCAAGGGTCAAGTTCATATGAAAGTGTTGAGAAGAACGTCAAGGTTGAATTTCTAGTTCCTGTATTTTGTGTGTGTTTGTATTTTGATCATTTCTTTGTTTTGTTTATATTTCACAGCTCTTATATTCTTTTCAGTGTTGCCAGTTTGTCAGTAGTCTTTCCATATATGTTTATTCCTTTATATTTATGAATTTGTTTATTTTTGTTATTTTCTTTGTACTTTTGGATTTTGTGGTCTTTGTTTAATCTTTCCTCCTTGATTTGTTTTTCCTTTTTCTTTTACAAATCTTCCTGCAGATTGAACGATTGTTGATCAAGACCACTTTTTTTAAAAAAAAGTTGGCTGCTTAGAAAGGAAATATAGAGAAAAATGAGGACTGGTTTAAAGCTTCTTAGTGACAGTGGTTTACTCACCTCCCTCTGTGATCATTATCACACATTTCTCAGCTGCTTCTCAATTCCCTTCCTGTGATAGCGCACGTCTGTCTCCCTCATTATTTATTCCACACTTAACGTGCGGCCTGTCGTTTATTTTCTCACTTATTTGCTCCGTGTCAGATGCACAGAGCTGGAGACCCTTTAAAATTGAATGAATGTTTGGACACTTTCAGGAAAGTTGTAAGTCGTAATAAAGATTCCTGAGCACAAAAAGCTTTCTGGTGTTACTGGAAATGAGGAAAAGTACAATCCATCCATTCATCTTACCTTTATTAAGTCCTGATATGTGAAACTCTATTAATAAAAGATCCATGCTTGTTTTCTGGGATGCCACAAATCTGAAATAAATATAAGAAGATGAAAGCCCAGTCAAGATGAAATTAAATGTCAATTAATGCATTTTGCATGATTAGTTAAAGCAAAACTGTTACATTCTTTTATCTGCTTCCAATTTGCTGAATCTAACCCTGGTTTTCCCTTCATATGTGCTAATTTCATTATTAGTTTTTATATATTTTTGTAATTAACTTAAACAGATTTGGCAGATTTTGAGCACTTATAAGCACTTCTTTTCAAACCAAACACTAATAAGCTCTAGGAAGGGAAATTGATTTTCTGCTCTGACAATAACAACCATAAATCTGAACAGTGTTTCTCTGCTGAGTTTAGATTCGTTTCTTCCCTTTCCATCTCTGGGGTAAAAGCTGTGATCAGTTCTCCTTTGAAGCTACAGGCTTGCGTTTTAATATTGATCAGGGATCGATAAGATTGCTGTTATTGTATGCGAGTCCTTTGTTCAGCTGAAGGTCTAACAGTTTAATGGCTCTGCAAATAAAAGCTGAAAACCTTTGTGGGATCTGAAAGTCGCAGCTGATGGTTGAAGCTAAACTGTCCAATGTAAGTTTTTCTTTAAAAAAAACTTTTTTTAATGCACTTTCAGTCACTAAAAGGGTTAAAAAGCTTATCTAGAAGCAGTGCTACAGTTTGTGGTTGGTTGGTAAACCAATTTGTTTTGCAGGAAGCAGGTTAGCAGTAACATGTAACATTGAAAAAACAATTTAGCAATTTGTGTGTTAACATTAAATAAGAATTACAATTAAAATCACAGGTGAATAAGTTAAGGTGGCACCGTCATCCTCCTACCACTTCCTGTCATCTTCATCTTTCCACCAGCAGTAACATGTGGTTGTTGATCATGTAACTTGTGTGATCTGAAAAAAGTGTTTCTGTTGCAGTTTTGCAACATAAACCAATTTTAATTCAGCCAAAAAACTACCTCATCCTAGCTAAGGCTAACTCTAGTTAGCATGGCCATCGATGACGGCAGATAAACAATTTTCCTGTAACGCTAAGTTGACAATTAGTAGTAGTAGAAAGGTGATGTACTGCTTTAAGAGGCTATGACAAGTGTGGGAGCCAGTGTGACAGCATTTTTTTTTTTATATTGCAGAACCACAAGATCTGGCTTTGACACACTCAGACACGGTATTATGTTGGTCAAACACATACGCTTCCTGTTCTTGGTGCATTTCTCAGAAAAGTGGCCGCCTCGTGTCAGTAACAATCCTAATAGATAATATATAGAGAGGTTACCTCACCATATGTTCCAGCTTGTTGTTGTAATTTTGTTTACAGGTCATTATATTGAATAAAGTATGTTTTCACACACACAGTACATTGCCTCTCTCTGAGGGAGAGTTGGTCCTTGTGCAAGAATAAGAAACCTAATTAACTGACTATAGAGAGGTGTAGTTTTGCAACCTTGATCTCTTCCTCACAATAAATGGAGACTTACACTATCCCACATCTGAGCATAGATATTCTCTGTATTATTTGCTTAAAATTAACTTATTATGCAAAAGTCTTTACATTTACATTTTAATGCTTCCATTTGGGTCTCAACTGAAAACTTCAAAAAACTATCCAGAAGTTTTTTTTTGGCAATGAGTTAATGTTTCTTGGTGCCTGGAAAACAATGTGTTTCAAAAACCTCCAGGTTGTTTAGACACATTCGACGGCAACTGCACCGTTACCTAGCAACCCAAGTGGAACTCGAGGCCGTTGCCTAGCAACCCCAGTGGAACTCCTTCTGAAAAGAGCTCAACTGGCCAGCCTATAATCTCATTATCTAAGAATGATTTTGTGCAAATAATGTGACAAACATGTTTTGAATAGCCCATAGAACAATGCTAACCTGCTTAAGGAAGCACTATAGGTCACGTTTAAGGTTTAAAACAAATAATTGTGAATTTGTAGGGGAGGTTCTGACACAAAGCGATTAGTGAGGGCAAAATGGAGGAAGCAGAGAGAGTTGTAAACGCTGTAAAATTTCAGCGGTCACTTTCACACACTCTCGACATTCTGAACTTCTCTTTTCTCTTAATTGAAGCACTAATGAGGATTCATGTGGTGATTTTTGCACAGATAGTTACTCATTTTTCCTAAATTACTCCCAGTGGTTTTTGACTTTTCCGGTTACGGACGGCGAGTTGGGGATTCTTCTGGCAGAGGATCTGCCAAATAATCAGTTCATTAAATTTATCTCTTGATACCCTTTCTTCTGTTTCCTTTCTATTTTTTTTTTTTTGCTCTGAGAACACATGGACCATGAAATTGAGATTATTAATCTTTTTTATTCTCTTTGTCCTTGCGTTTGTTGAAAGGACTGACGTTTATCTTCATTCTTGTGTTGCTGTGTGAGGTCGAATTATGACAGCTGATGCCTCAACGGAACATGTAAAATTACTTACGATACACATCAATATCCCAGTTTTGCTTTTTTTATTATCCCGTTGAATCAGTGTTTGTTGAATGGCACTGTGAGCTAAGCTTCAATGTAATTAGGTTTAAAGTTTGACCCTTTTTTTTAAGAAGATGGCTACAGGACTGTGCCGGGGTCTTGAATTGATGAGCCTGGATTCTCATAAACCTTTAAAGAAGTCTTGACCGACAGTTTTTCCTGCAGACTTTAATTACTTTGTTGGCATTTCTTTGCCAGCTTTCCCTACTGTCTTTCTCCACACCATTAATTAAATATTTATATTGCACATTTTTATCCATGTTTAGTGGTTCCTCTTGGGAGAAATGTGTGGCTCTAGATACATATCGGTCACCTGCTGCCAGCACAACCCAGAATACGGAAACTAAACTGGCATTTGCTCTTTGGTATGTTGAGCGTTGCAGCAACAGGAAACAACTCACTTCAGTCGTCCCCGAAATGAAAATTTAGCTGCTCAAACTAGGAACATGATGTTACGTGCCTTGCCCAAGGGTACATGTGGCAGGAAGAAGCTAAACTCAAACCCCAATCAATGACAGTGATGCATTTCATTCTTGTAACAGAATTTTTTCTTCAATTTAGCATATTAAAACAATAGCTAGGTATTACCTCAGATAATGTTTTTCTGCCATTTAAAGTTTCTCTGCCATTAAAGGACATCTATCTAAGATGTCCTTTAATGGTATCTTAGACATTATATATATATAATGTAGGGCTGTTGTAAACGAATATTTTAGTAATCGAGTAATCTATCGATTATTCTTACGATTAATCGGGTAATCGGATAAAAAAAAAGATAAAATGAAACATTGGTATATCTAACACAACAGCAGTGTTACTATCGCATATCAACATCAGTCCAATTTTTCACATTTGAGCTTCTCTAACAGTTACTTTTCTGTAGTTTA